>CM074784.1:2191502-2492101 GCA_037355745.1 Pseudo-nitzschia multiseries | reverse complement strand
GGAGTGATGGGATAGTACAACAGGACCCAGATCTGGGTCCTACCCAGATTTTCATTCCCGAAATACAAAATCGGTCTGGGTCAACTTCATTTCGGGAATCACCCAAATGTGTGATGGAGCCTGTTCCTACTTTTGACTTTGGCCAGCTTTTGACTCAGTCTCACCACCATGATTTGGATCTCTTTGACTGCCTTTCGTGATGACTCTTGACACTACTACCGTACGGTACCAAAACGGACCCATACGTTTTGGATCAACGACGGCATCCTTTTCGTTTGTGATTTTTTTCAAAAATCGTTCGTGACGTGCGCGCGCAGGCAGACATTCGGATCTACCATTTAGTTGAGAAACTGCATCTTCCGTACTGACTTTTGATGGTGCTTGCTTGCAACGGATTGTGGAAAGCCCTAAAATGCACGCACAACGTGTGCAAGCGGGTCGAGCACCCCATCGTCACCCCTACTCTGCCGGTGTGCGAGTGGGCAAGATTATAGTACGTACGGTACGTACGTAATTCGGTGTATTCCTGTTTCGGTTTCGCGAGAAACTGTGTTGTTGGGTCGAATCGGTTGTGTGACAGTCACCGACGCAACTGTTCGCAAGCCAATTCAGTGCTGTCTATCAATGCTATCGAAAGATCGATCAATCCGTCAAACGCGAACCCGAATCAACAGCACACAAGCTCGGACTATCTCTGACACATCTATCAATTTCAATCAATCCCTATTGAATATCACATTGCTCCGAGTTCGCTTAATACTCTTCGGAGAAAGTTTGTAGGAGCAGACATGAGCGCAGACGAAATGTCCTCATCTCCTTTGAATGAGCCGAGCAATTCGTCGGAAGAGCGATCCTCATCCGGGTCCATTTCCATGTCCATGTCCGTTCCGGAGATGGAAGCTATCGAAGAGGCCATCGCTCTGGCTCTGACCTCGGCAACGACGAACGAAACAATCATTTTTCACTCCAAATCACCCACTCCCTTGCCCGATACTGCTCAGCCGTCACCCCCTTCCGAATCGGTCCACCTGGCGCCCGCAGAAAGCCAAAGCGACAGCGAATGCGTCACACCCACGAAAGCCATGCCCGAGACGGAAACGACCGAGGACGCCATCGCAATGGTCCTGACGAAAGAATTGCCGGAATCTATGGAATGCACTCACGAGGCTACGAAACTAGCGCCAGTGACATACAGCGAGATTTCCGCTTCGACAACAAAAACACCCGAGCCGGAGACTGAGGCAACAGCATCCAAACCGAAACGAGTCCAAGGAATATTGAGGCAGTCCTCGTACCGGAAGAATTGGATTCGAGATCCAGCATCGACAAGCATCAACACCAGTAACAGCAGTAACAGCAGCTCGCAAGGCAGCAGTGATTTTGGTTCCAACTCTTTGATTGGTCACCGCAATAATACTTGCAGAAGGAGGAGGAATACTGCCCTCCATACGACAACTACCAACGATTACGATACCGATAGCCTTCATTTCAATGCATCCTTGGACGCTTCCGAATGTACATACAACTACCAATGTGAGGATCGAAATTTCTCCGATGTCCACACACACATCGACAGCGACAGAAACAACTCGATCTTTCTCAAATCCATGTTGTGGTGCGTTATTGTCCTGCCGGTGGTCCTTTTGACCTTTCTCGGTCTACCCTATCTGCTTCTGGGGTCCCTGGTGTGGACAGTCATCTTTGTGGTGCGCTGGTTTCGAGACTTTTTGAGGGAAGAATTCACCATGCGACGCAACGGAATGAAGACTTCGGCAACCACCTCTGGAGCTGGTACTACCAGTCTTCTCACTGCTGCCACGCGGAACTATCACTCGAATCACGGCAGCGGCAGCAGCAGCGGCAGCAGCAACAGCAGCAGCATAAACACAATCCAAAACATCCCGCCCTCGGTTGAATCGCCTTTTTCCTCAATGATGCTAGCATCTCCCGTAGCTAGTCCCGAACCTAGAACCCGATCCAAAAAGGTGCGATTCGAACCTGGAATCAAGTGCCCTACCCGAAGGCTCTTGAGGCAAACGGTACCTAGGATCAAGAAGGCTCCACAGCGTCCCATGAAGAAGACTCCAGCAAGGTTGTTCGCGGATCAAGGCATCAGCTACCAACACTTCGAAGGAGACTCCACATGGAACCTAGACAGCCTCATGATATTGAGGAATTACATGAACGAAAACAAAAGCGACGGCAACAGCAACACTCGCAGCAACACTGACAGCAACACCGACAGCAACACCGACAGCAACACCGACAGCAATACTGAAAACAACACTGATAACAGCACTACGAGCTCTTCCGATCACGGCATCGAAGCATCGACCGATCTCGAACGCACGGTGACCGATCCGTTGCCATTCGCAGAAGATGATTCATGCATTGAAGTTTCCCAAATCTCTTCCTCGCTTCCACTTGCCACCGAAGGAAAAGATGAAGGTGCAGTGGAATGCAACGATGACAGCAAAGAACGCAAAGTTTCGTCGGCGTGCTCGAACGAGGACCAGAACGAAAATCATCGAACCGACAACAATCAAGACAATCCTGTAGTTCCGGATCCCGCTTCCCGCCGCCACTCCTTGTCTCGGTTGCCGCAAGAAATGATCGAAGAGGAAGATACTGCTTATGAAACAAGGTACGGTCACGTCTGCCAACCACCTATTGAATTGGAAGACGAGGAAATCGATGATCGATTCCGAATCGAGGATTTTGAGGAGGGATTATTCGGAACGGTCTCTTCTTCATCATCCTCCACTGCTAACAAAGAACGCCGGGCATCCAATTACCGTCGTCGACGGCCGAGGGATTCCCTCTGCTTTCTCAATAACAAAAATGTGCCATCTCTCGAGTGTCCCGCCATACCCCAATGCCCATCGGACGAACAGGACTTTCTGCAACAAAAGATTCGAGAAAATTACCAGAAGACCGTGATAGTGGAATCCTTCTCATCAACATCCTTGCACAAACAGCCGTCACTGTCGTCCCTCAACGACCCAACCATCCAAAAATCAACCACACCGCATGACACGGTTTTTCGGCTACCGCCATGGAAGGGCAGCAGCGAGGATAATGCCAATGAAATCAATCAACAAACAGAGCACGGGAATGAGGAAGACACGGGCACCGAAAAAGAAGCCCCTGATCGTGGAATCGACAGTGCCAGCATCATAAAAAACGAGGATCCCTGCATTTCGTCTCGGCAAGAACCAACATCCTTTGATGAGCCACTGGTTTATGAATTGAAAGGCTGGACTTGTGAAAGGGATACGGATGCGGCCCAAACAGAGCAAAAAACCAAACCTAGCCATGAAACCATCATCGAAAGCCAACACGGCATAGAAGAAGAAACGGCTGCTCAACTTCCGCAATGGAACGAATCCACGCACAGTGATGAAGACGTGGCCGTGGAAGAGGATGGCTTCACTTACAGCAACTGCAGCAACGTGCTTCAAAGTTCGGCTCCAAACGAGGTCGGTAATACTAATATAGAAATCGATGCCCGCATTACGAACGCGGACTGCAATACTTGCGAAATGCAAACCATTCCAGAGGCCGCAGACCATCCAATGTGCAGGGGAAACGAAGATCCCTGGGAAAACCTACCGTCTCCCGGTAGCATATCCTCTCCCAATTTCTCGGAGAGCAGTGACGACGCGATCGATGAGATATTCTCCAATGGTCTTACTCCAACTTTAGATCTTACCCGTGTTGCTAAAAATAATGATGATGTGGAGAACGGCGTTCTCGCGGAACCCACATCGACACTGTTGCAGTCATCGTACGATATCACATCGTTGGAGCCTCGTTTGGAATCAAATTTGGTCTCGTTGCCATTCGAGAAGCACCTCCCAGAGGATGAAGTGATGGTTTCCAGTCCTGTAGAAAACAAGGAGAACGTAGTTCTCGTGAACGACAGTTCTTCTAACCCACACAAGGGAGGACGCATGGCGATAGTGGACACCGTATCTTCTCCCTCCAAGGGGATAGAGGGGAACAATCAAAGCCACCACACGGCAGCTCCGCTTTCGTCACCCTTCCAGCGATTGGTTCTCAGTCCATCCAATGCCAACGCCAACGCCGTTGGCACCAGCACCAGTAACAACAGCTTGGTCACATTGTCAAGTCGGAACTAAACAAACAATAGCTTACACGGTATGCTATACGTGTAATGTGTCCACAACGAGAATAATGCAAGTACGAATGGGAATGGGAATCAAAAAATGCTTCTTGAACCGTACAACTGAGCAAATGTAAAGGCTCGTTATGTTATGATGCTTGTTCACTGTACTGTACTCATCGGAGAAAGTTACGTAGAAGTCTCTGTTAAGCCTGGAAATAAATTAGACTTTATTGTTACTGTTTGCTAATGCTAATGCAAAATACTAATACTGTGATGAAGTAGTCCTTATTCTATAATTGTAAGATTGACGCTTCATCGATTCGTCGACCATCACCTTCTCTTGGTGCAGTTTGATGGGTTTCTTCCTACCCACGCTGGCTGCGTGCTCCTAGGTTTCCACCAGATAATGATTCGTCTTCATAAACGTATCCAAATCGGTGTACCCAAATGTCTGGGGAGCCCGAGTCGTTCCGAGATCCTTGCCGGTGAGCTGCAGTCTTCCGGTGTCCTTGTCCTTTTGCAGGTATTCCTTTCCCATTCGATCCTGGCACCAAAGCAGCACTCGGTCCATGTTCGGCGTTGGAACCCCCGCGAGTTCGGCAATCCCGCGTGTCACGATCAAGCCCATTGGAATATCTTCCGAAAAGTATCGATAGTCAAAATTCGGCAGATATTGTGGCTTGGTTTCGGTATTGACAGTCCTCATAGGATGGGTGAGGCCTTTGTATCCTTTGTTAGTCTGAAGCATGGTGTGAATGCTGGACGTGTCGGCAATGTCGTCACCGTATGACCGCAGCATCCAGTCGCGGACGTGGTGCAGGCTGCTGAGGTCGAGCGTTCCGTCGGGATACTTGTCCTTGGTGAGGACACGTTTCAACTCCAACACCTCGTCTGAAATGGCTCCTAGCAGTTCTCCCGTGTACTCATCGGCACCCTGGTAAAATAGAGGCGGTTCGTCCCAGGGCTGGGTGACATCCTTGTCACGGTAGTATCCAAAGGAAATGGTCGGATGCCAGATCGAGTTGATGTTCATCAACGTCACGGCCAGGAAATTACAGGCAGGTTTCAGGACTGGCAATCCCTTCTGACCGACTAATCGCTGCAAGACGGCCACGGGGTCCATCGTGGAGCAAGTAGTGGATATCGTGGGCGCCGCTACGACAATATCAACTTCCTTTTTGGTGCCCAAAACCTCGACCGATCGGCCATAGTCAATGATCCGACAGGCCCAAGGAAGGGTTTCTAGTGCAAACACCGTGGAGGCATTGACAAACTCGTCTCCCAGGGCGTGGCGAACGGTCAGATCAAAGCCACCTTCTCCGGGCATGGCCCCAATCCACACACCCGGAGTCAGGTAAGGCTTGAGGGCTTTCAGGTAGGATTCGTGGGCAAACGACGGAAGGGCCAGAAGCACCATATCGAGAGTGTTGTCCTCGCAGACGTCCCGAGCGGAGGATCCGATGCTGACAGGAATGCCGCATACGGTTTCTCCGAAATCATTGGTACATCGAATGCCGGTGTCTGATAACGCGTCGCGCAGGCGTTTGGCTTCTCCCGGGAAGAGAGACAGGATTAGAACCTCGTGTTCCGGGTGTTGCGCACCGATGTAGCTTGTCAGAACGTGAACCGCATTGCCTCCGCCGCACAGCAGGATTTTCATCGCGAATGGTGATTTTCTTCGGGTTGAAATAATAGCAGAATTGTTTTAGTAGAGTTTCGATTTCGATTTCGATTGCGATTTCGATTGCGATCGAATTGAACGTAATGTTTTTGAAATAAATAGATGGTTGAAATTGTGAGATTGAGAGAACGTACCGGTACGACCAATCCAATCCGCTTCTGGGCTCTGCGGATTTCATCGAAACGTGTTCAGTTGGTGTTCGGTTTCGCTTCATTATTCTTTCTATTATTTATGAAGAACTACGAGGTACGTACGGTACTGAGCGACTTCAACTGTTCGGACTTCACTGGTTCAGCACCGATTACCGTACGAAGTATTATTTTTTACAAAACATCCAATCCAAATAATTAAGCCACACATACGCACGATCGCAGCATTAATATAAGCGGCAACACATAGGAATAGTGTTTCTAGTTGAACTTGGACGCGGTATGCCAGTGTCACAGATGGAGAAATTGTGACAGCACGACTCGATGAAAAACCATTATTATTAGTATTATTACCGTACTGTCAGTTGTGATCAAAAATTAGGAACTGGTCGAGTTCATTACAAATTGATGAAGCGAACCGAATGTAAGGAATGGTAGTGCCACGTGGAACGTACGACGTACGAGCCAAAGAACACCCTTGAGTATGCAAGATCTCACTGTATCACCAACATAGGTACAGACTCTACAATCACTCACTGCATGCAGCAATCGTGCTGTAAGCAGCAATCAAATTACAGGCTAAGCACTAACAAACCCGCAAAGGATTCCTCCAGCAAGAACCAAGCCTAGTACAGCTCACTCTTTTTGCTCCTAAAACGATTAGTAGTAGAATAAGTGAAAGGCCCCCCCACCCGCCCGCAGAAACGGCTTAACAGCCAACGCTGTGCGCCGGTGTGTGGGCAAAGCAAGGGACCGGACCCAGCCTGAAAAAAAATAGCAGCAGGCTGGCACTTCCTGGATCCCCCTCTAGCATTCTTGCTTAACCCACCAACCCACCTATGAAGTATAAGCATTGCATGCCCAGTACTACAAGTAGGTAGGCTACTGAGGCTATCACAAACATAGTAAGTGATAGCCTCTTTTTTGTGCATCTACTAGTAGATAAAAACATTGGAGGTGTAAGCACCCTCCGAGGGGCAATTAATCTCATACGAGTACCCCGTTGGTATCACCTAGTAGAATGCCTTTTTCAAATCTCCTACCCTGCATAATGTCTGTTTCAAATCTCATGCCCTCCTGCTAGTACATTAAGGTTCAAATCTCATACCCTACTATCTTGGTATATCTACTACAAACCAACAACAAATCTCATATCCTGTCTTTCCCTAGTATGTATTACATCAAGTACCTTATTGGGACATAATATTTAGATAAATATAGTTCTAGTTTTAAGTTAAATGCTCATAATGGTCTTAAAGTACAGCACGCTAACTACCTTCTTTAAATACCTGCTTAAAATATGGCGCTAAAGAGGTTCTTCTTTAAAGACTACGCTAATTACCTTCTTTTAATACCTGCTTGAAATGACAGCAAGAGCAACAGCAACAGCAACAGCGAGCAGCTAGAGCATCAGCAGGAGCAACAGCAGCAACAGCAAGAGCCACAGCGAGAGCAAGAGCGGTGACAGAGAGAGCACAGCAAGCGGTGATAGTAAGAGCAATGAGAGCAACAGTAAGAGCGGCAACGGTCATCATCATTGTTGTTGCCGTCCGTCAGTCCTGTTTGATGACCCCATCATCGATGACGGCAAGTATTCCTTCAAATTCACCACCCCTTGTTATTTCTGTGGGACGGATGTGAGTTTTTGTTGCAGTCTTTGTTGTATTCTACTGGACCTAGGCGGACGATGTGTGACAAAGACGCGGATTGTAAAATATTCTGTTCAAAAATCACGATTTGATTGTAACCTTGACCTCAATGACAGCAAGTCTTGCTTCAAATTCACCACCCCTTGCTGTTTGTGTGGATTGGATGTGGGATTCTGTTGCAGTCTTTGGTGTTTGCTAGACCCAGGCGGATGGCAACAACGTGGACGCCATTGTTGTTGTCGTTGTCGTTGTTGTTGTTTTTGCTGCTGTCTGTTGATCCCGTTTGATGACCCCAGCGCCAATGACAGCAAGTATTCTTGCTTTTGCTATTTGTGTCGGGGGGACGCGGGATTTTGTTGCAGTCTTTGTTTTTTCTAGGTATCCGTGCCCATCTCGGATTTCTCTCTTGCTCCCGCTGTTGATGTTGCTCTCGCTGTTGCTGCCTGTTGCTCTCGCTGTTGCTCTCACCGCTCGCTCTTGCTCTTGCTCTTGCTCTTGCTCTTACTCTTGCTGTCGCCGCTGCTGCTCTGGTCTTTAGCGCCATATTTTAAGTAGTAGGTAGTATTGAAAGAAGGTAATTAGCGCAGTATTTTAAGAATGTCTTAAAGAAGGCAGTAGTTAGGACAGTATTTTAAGAAGGTATTGAACAAAGGTATTAAAAGATGGGAATTAAAAACAAACTGAAAACAGAGTGTTAATCTGGCATATGTACTGAAAATAGACTATCTGTTTCTCAAACACCTTCAAGCACACTTAAGGTTCCCGCTTGCTAACAATAAATACATTATGACTCAATTTGACAAGCAATGACAGGATATGGTATTTGGAGCTGTGGAAATACATAGGGAAAGACAGGCTATGAGATTTGTTGGTTTTTAGTAGACATGCCAAGACAGGGTATGATATTTGAAACAGACATTATGCGGAGTATGAGATTTGAAAAAGTCATTCTAGGTGATACCAACAGGGTATGAGATTTTCTAAATTGTTAAGACGGGGTGAACAACGCACAGACACTTCAGTCATGAGTCACTGACACACTCCATCAGTCCAGTCACCCGTCAGAAGTACTACCGGCAGCTGAGAAGCATCTCGAAGTATCTCAAAGTCATTGTAGACCCTAAAACTCAATAGCACACAATTTCATACACAGTGTAGTTCATATTGAATTCAATCGCAATATTGCTTTGAAATTTTTTATCGATAAAAATATCTAAAAACTTACCACAACAGCTTACCTACCATGTGGGCCATTGCTCAACTTCAAGCTGCAAAGCAGCCTCCAATCCCTTTCAAACCTGCAATCCTCTATCAGGATTGCACTAACATTCACCTTGTTCATTGTGTACCTAACACTGTTCAGGCAAACGCTCTGTCAACTCCAGGAACAAACCTTCTGCCTCCCCCTCCAACAGTTCACGGATCCACTCTCAAGAAACAGGACACCACGTTCTGTCCTGATGCCACTGGTGTCAGACGTCTCATCTGCGTCATCAAAGATAACATTGACACCATCAGCCCTCACAATCTCAACATCAAGGATGATATGAAGCATTTCAAGACCCACAAAGTCCTTGGTAGTGACCTCAAGCATTCTTGGGATGACATCGTCAACGATGCCGGTAACGGCATTCTCAATGTGCATTACTATGCCCAAAAAAAACGACTTGCTTGCTCTGTTTCTCCCATCCAATGCGTTTCTCATTCGGCAAGAATACATGTTGCATGCAACAAAACCATATCACATGAATTGTTTTGCCGCAGCTGGATGTATTCGTCTCATCAACATCCTCAGTGTTCACTTGCCAGGTTCCAACAGAAATAAACTTGACCCAGACAAAAACTCCATGAAGAACGCATTCTACCATCTCATGCTTCCTACTTGGCAGCTGAAATTGAATGCAACAGGTAATCAACTTGATGGTGCAAATAACCCTTTCCAACATCTCATCGTGTTTATGGAACAACAGCGGCTCCATCACGACGCTGGACAAGCCACTCAACAGAATAACAACCTTTGCAACCAAAACAGCGGTTGCAACAACAATGGTTACAATAATTGCGCTCCATGCCCCCGTTATAACTTGTCCTAGTACAACAACTATTGGGCAAATTCAACACTCGGATGCACTCTATATACCCCCCATTACCGCAATTCCTACACCCAGATATCTCCACATCCACACTCAGGATCAGTACAAAAGGCAAACCCATATCCACCAACATACTCTGGTTGGTCTGGTCACAAGTATCATCCATCCCCCGGCCGCAAGAACTTTTAAACCGAAGGCACTCAAACTGGCAACCCCAAACCTAGCCTCCGTACAAAACCCGCTTGCAACATAAGGCAAGTTCCAATGATGCGCATCATCTCAAAATGACAGACAACTTCTGTTATGATAACAACGTCAACAAATCACATCCAGAAATGTACAATCATCTGCAGGAACACAAAGACAACTATTTCCACAACGACAATGATCAACCGGACGCACCACTTACTCGAAAATATGACAACAAAAAATGAATTCTACTACAATGACAAAGCCGATTGTTACCATCAGGACGCTCCAGATCAGTATCACCCAAATTACTGACAACCAACATACAACAAACCAGTCCCATATGCAATCGCCCTCAGACGCTTCATCCAAACCATTCCATCCCACCATCCATATCTCATATTGTGTGATTCTGGATCCAAAACTACTTGGTTTAGTCATCACATCCTCCCAGAATCAATCATACCAACCGTAACCATACCCATCTCAGGTGTAACTATGGCTGGAGAATTCAACTCCACCCAACAAATATCACTTCAACACTTCACTCTACTTGAACTAGATCCAGGCGTAACCCTCCCATCCTTAGACGCTTGCATCTTCACCACACCCTGTCGCTATGACATCATTCTCAAATGCAACGTCCTTTGACGTTTCAAAATTGTTCTGAACTTCTATGAAAACCTCATCAAAAGTGCAAAACAAATTGTACCAATGCCAACCTTCCCTCGCCTACTCACCAATCCTGCTGTGCTCACTGTTAATTTCCTTTTGAAGCTGGCTGTTGAGCTGATTCAATCCAAAGGCAAAGAAGAGCAATAGATACTGTAGCTGCAGACTGGTTGAGGTGCCGGTCTGTGATGTTCTAATATTTCTCTGGTATCCACTACGATTGGACACTAGTCCAACCAGATCTATTCTTACTATCGGCAAACGACGCAATCAGTTAGATCTTAGGCTTGTAGTTCTACAGTAGGACGCAAAGGGGCGTCCAGTGCAAGGTTTAAGGTTGAATAATCAAATAATCTAAAAGTATGAGATAGAGAGATGATCCTTGCTGGAGAGCAAGTATCTCTTTTAAAGGTTGGTACTGCCGCTAATACAGCACGTATTTTATACAGCAGAAAACAAGTAACAAGTTCGTGAGCAGCGCTTCGAACCTCTGCTGTCTTTTCTTGAAAACAGCACACTTAACAAGAGATTGCATGTGCAAACCTCTAGTGTGTGTTCTTCTTCGATTACTAAGTATCGAACTTTGATCGTAAGAATGACTGTTGTTCGATCACTAAGTATCGAATTTGGGTGTCAGAATGACGATTGCACCTCTGGTTTGGTCTTACTCCAATCTCACAGAGAGGAAACATAACCTTTGAGTCTCATTATTCCAAGCACTGAAGGTGCACTTCGACTCGTAGTATCGTATCATTCCAGCTGCAGTACTGTAAGTCACGTAGGAATGTACGTACATGGGTTCGAGTACCATAACTTTGTCATACGTACGAAAGGAATTTAATATGCCCCATCTTCTTGCACGTGATCAAGTGTATCACATAGCTCGAAAAGAAGAATGAATAAATTTCGTGAGTACGTAGCATGCAATATGCCCCATTTTCTTACTCTGGAGAAAGGAAGAAACCTTTATGGTCGTGATCGAACATACAAGCGTATTGTGATTGTAGATTGATCATAGTAGATACCAATCTTGAAATGAGGAATCGGTTGATCCGTGGATCAATCATACATCGGGATCGTAGACGAATCGTAGAATTTGACTGAGTAACAAATCATAGACAATTGACTGAAGGTCGAATCGTGGGGATTGATTGCTCAAATCTCAGAAATCGATTGAGTATCAAATCGTAGATGATTGAACCGTATGTGATTCGATTGATCATAGGATGATCATAGGAAATGAGATCGAATGTAGTCGTAGAAGAGTTACCAATCGTAATCGAATCTTGAATCGGAGAACCGGATCTGAGAATAGAAAAGGATTGATCAAAGTCAATCATAATTGAAACTTGATACCTTGATGGTTGATCACAGAAGTCAATCGTGGATGTGATCGTAGACGTTTTGATATAATCGTAGTATCAAATTGTAGCCTTTGATCTTGAATCGAGGTAGATGATCACATATCAAATTGTAGAAATCGATTGATCGTAGATAGACATATGCTTGAGTAGGCATCGCTGTTAAACGCATGGCGCAGGCGAATGATGGATCGGAGAAATCGATACGATGTATCGTAAAATTGTGCCCCATGATTGGGAAGGAGGACTTGCAAGTAGTCGTGATGGCTGTCTTGTACAGAAGAAGTGCCCCTGCAAGGGAGCCGGAAGGACATCATGGCAGGTGATGACCAATGGGGACTATGACTGGTTAAATTTTACTTTACTTGATGCGGGAGGATCGAGGCAATTATATCCAACGGTTAAATCTTATATCCATGTGATCGTAGGGAAAATGATAGATTCGTAGAGATCATAGAATCAAATCGCATAGTCGTAGTCGTAGAATTTGATCCATGGATGTAAGTCGAAGATTGAATCGTAGAATTCGTATCTAACTTAGATCCTTGAAGAAGGCGATTGACGGGTCGTATACGATCAAAGAATGAATCGTAGATTGATCATGGATCAAATCATAAAGATCATATCGTGATCAAAGCGTTGATCAAATCGTAGAAATCGATTCGTAGATACCACCTAGAAATGAATCGAATCTTGGTATCGTCGATCTAATCGTAGGAACCAATTGATGATTCATTTGATCAGAGATCGAGTAACTTGATCAAATCGTGATATACCGATCGAAGCATAAGCTTTACACGTATGTCAAGTGTGTGAGATATGCCCCATCTTCTTACTCAGGAGGAAGAAAGGAACCATATCAAAGCCAAGAATATGGCATGTGTGATCGTAGAATCGACCGTAGCTTTGTAATTGAAGCTTGGGGACGCCGGTCGTCCACTAGGTCAAATCGTAGAATATGATCTGTCAGGTGACGTCATCATAGAGCCAATTGGCAATCAAGAGAGTAGCATGTAATTGATACAGCTTGAGCTTTATAGCGTCGCGGTGGCGTCTGGTGATACACACAACAGGCAAATTATTCATAGAATGTGCCCCATAAAGCTGTCGAGAGTGGGCCCCGTAAAGAGGCTTCCAAATTGGACAAATTGGTGCCCCATAAAGAGGCTGCCTAACTGAGCTTGGGACGACACTACCCTTGAAGAGTGCCCCAGATGGTGGAAGTTGCAAGGCAGAAATGCAAGAGGGCTGGGGAGAAGAAACAGGTGTTTGTGTACGATGGAATACCACTGTTTCAGATTGAGGATAAAATGTCCATCGAGAGTTGGCTGGAGATGGATAGGAAGTTCGACTCCAGTAGGAATGTCTGCGGGAACAATACTAGGAGTGGAGGAATAGGCGATTCTTCTGAAGCGGACTGAATCAGTGCTGGGGGAATACTTCCAGGTGTAGGAGGAAGTACCGGTGGGGGTAGAATCTGCAATCGAGTCAGATTTGTGGATACCGTGGATTCCAATAGAGGTCTCGGGACTGCCAGCAGTGGGGTGGTCAGTCGTTTTGCAGGCAGTAGTAGGAGGGCTGTTATGGACAGCGGGAGTGCTATTGGTGAAAGGAACGGACGCGTGAGGTGACACTGGTGGGGTTGGTCGAGGTGTCACGGTATTGCCGACGCCGGGAGGCCGTACCAAAACAGGACTTGGAGAGGGCACTGGTGCTGCTGGAGGCGTTGGAAGTGACACTGGATTGTGGAACTCGACGAAATCAAAGTAAGCCTGATGACCATCGCGTGTCCATTGGTGGTACAACACACATGAGGAAGAAAAATCACCTTGGAACACATGCCGGAGGAGTGTCCAGAAGAATGCACATTGTTTGTCGTCGACTCGTAGTATCGTATCATTCCAGCTGCAGTACTGTAAGTTATGTAGGAATGTACGTACATGGGTTCGAGTACCATAACTTTGTCATACGTACGAAAGGAATTTAATACTCACCCTTCAAATTTACACGCTACAAATCAACACGTCACAACAAACGACAGCAAACAAAAGTTTCACAGTCACAGATAACAAACCCACCATTCTTGATTCCACCTACAACCAGCACGACATTTGCACCGTCTGCCACAACTGCACACATTTGATGCCACAACAATGTGATCAACTACACAACCTATTGTGCAAATACCAAACCGTCTTCGATGGAAATCTAAAACATTATCCTGATGGAGAAATCCATTTTGATATCAATCCAAACGTCAAACCAAATTGCTCACGCGCTTAACCCGTACCACATGCACAACTAACACTTTTCAAAAAGGAGCTCGACTGTCTCATCAACATCAGCATACTCTCATGTCAAGGTCGCTTGACATGGATCTCTCCAACATTCAACATCCCCAAGAAAGACCAAAAAAATTGATGAGTATCCAATTTTTGTGCACTCAACAAAGCCATCCAGCAAAAAGTTTACCCAATCCCAAGAATCCAAGACATTCTATCCCGTTGCTTGGGCTACAAATATCTCACAAAAATTGATATCTCCATGCAATACTACACCTTTGTTCTTGACAACAAAAGCAAAGATCTCACAACAATCACCACTCCCGTTGGCCTCTACAAATACAATGAACTTCCAATGGGAATTTCCCAATCACCTGACGTAGCACAAGAAATGATGGAAAAGGTCCTCCAAGACATTCCCGATCTCAAGATCTACATTGATGACATTGCATGCGTCAGCAATAACTTCAACAATCATCTACATTTAATCAATGCCATCCTCACTTGGCTACAAGACAAAGGTTTCACAATCAATCCTCTCAAATGTGAATGGATTATCCAAGAAACTAACTTCCTTGGACATTGGCTGACACCAAACAACATCAAACCATACATCAAGAAAGTCAAAGCCGTCTTAGCAATACTCCCGCCGAAGAACCTCCAACAACTCAGAGTCTTCCTTGGCCTCATCACTTACTATCGCTATATGATGTGGCCATGCTGCTCCCACATCCTAGCCCCACTCACAAATCTATTTAAAACTCCCCAAAACTTTCAATGGACTGACACATGCCAAAAAGCATTCAAAGAAATGAAATCCATTGTCGCCGTTGCGACAATGCTCGCATAGTATCCCAATCACAACATCCTGTTTCACATATATACTGACCCATCCAATTTCCAACTTGGTGCCGTCATCAAACAGAACAACATACACGTCGCCTACTTTGTAAGAAAGCTCAACAAGGCTCAGGAAAATTACACAACCATCAAGAAGGAACTCCTCTCAAATGTCAAAACCTTCAAAGAATATTGACCAATGCTCCTTGGCGCAGTAATTCACCTCTACACCAGTCACAAAAACCTCACCTATAAGCTTTCAATGTACAACACCCAACGTGTACTCCAATGGACACTGATCCTCAAAGAATATAACCCAATTTACCATTACATCAAAGGACCTGAAAACACATGCAGACTCTCTCAGCCGTACACCAACTACCCTCACTTCATATTTTGTAACAACAAATTTTGATGATGATGTCTCCAACAATGATTCTTTCCGCTTCTCACAAATGGCCGAGAGCCTAATGGCGCGGCCATCGTGCAATGCATCGGCTGATAGCCATCCTGTTGAAGACAGCTACCTAATACACCCACGATTTGGCAGATTGTCATTCCACTTTGCAACCATACATGAATACCAAGCACATGATCACAAAGTTTTAACACTACCACAAAAATACCCACACAGATTTTTCATTCAAAAACTTGACAGCATTGACATTGTTTGTCGCCTCGACAAATTGACCCCAAATTCTCCATGGAAAATTGTTATCGCTAATGACATGCTCGCTAATGTCAAAATCAACAAAATCAAATTCCACGCCCTCACATGCATCGACCCCATCACCAATCTCATTAAAATCATTCGCATCCCAGGCTCTAAAACAGCAGAAAACATCAGATGTCTCTTCAAAAATTGCTGGCTCTCTCGTTACCCTTGCCCCATGCGCATCATTCACGATCATGGACCCAAATCCAACAGATACAACTTTCAATTTCCCCTTGATTACGCAGGTATCAAACCAATCAACATCTCCCCTCACACACCCACTACAAATGGAATCATAGAATCTTCCCACAAAACCATGGGACAAATCATACGCATATTGATTAACCTCAAGCCCCCCAAATCAGAAGCAGAAGTAAACAACCTCGTTCATGAAGTAATATCAACAACAATGCATGCTCTTCATTGCAATCCTGTCTCCACTCTCAGCAACTTTTCACCCGGCGTACTTGTGTTCAACCGCAACATGCTCCTCAACATCCCACTTCACGCCGACATCATAACATTGACAAAACATTGCCAAGCCCAATTTGACAACTGCCTCATTCACGCAAACCCCAAACATACCAAACACAAATTCATAGTAGGCCAAGGCATATTTGTAAACATCCACAACCAAAACAAACTCAACCTTGTTTGCAAAGGTGCCTATTCAATTATTCAGGTTCACACCAACAACACATTCACCATTTGCTGAGGTCTCAAACACAAATCACATCAGCATTTGTCAACTTACCCCAGCCAAATGAAAATAGGATTTATATTTCATGGTAAGGGAGACTGAACAACGCACAGACACTTCAGTCATGAGTCACTGACACACTCCATCAGTCCAGTCACCCGTCATTGACACACTCCATCAGTCATGAGTCACTGACACAGTCCTGGTCAGCAGGCATTGTTTAATTGTATTTGAACATCAAGAGAATCTTCTCCTTGAAGTCTCATCCAAATTCTGATTATCAAAGAACCCAGTTCTTTTCCAATCATATCACAGAACTACCGGTAGCTGAGAAGCATCTCAGAGTATCTCAAAGTCATCGTAGACCCTAAAACTCAATAGCACACAATTTCATACACAGCGTAGCTCAGGGGGTATGAAAATAATCGCCCCCTCCAAGGGGGACGCGAAGAAAACATTTTTCAATTTTTTTCAATCCTGCCACATTCCATCCAACGTTTCTTCCTTTTCTAGAAAGTGCGCCGTTCAACAGACAGAGGGGTTGCTGGCTCACTAAAATTGCTAACGGCATGAATAACTCCTACTTGATTGATAGTGACCAAGGTGCGCTAATAGTGAACAAAGGAGGTGTGATCCAAATAATCATCTTACATGATAACACTCACAAATTAAAGAACTAGCACTTGAAATCACTGACATTAACGCTACTCTGTAGTTACAACACAAACGACCATGTTAGTGAAGTAGGCTCATTGAGAGTAAAACTCAAGTTTATCAGACCCAAGTGGACTCAAAGAGTCTGGGTGATACAATGTAAGCGGATTGCCAACTGATCACCAGTTAAGTGCCGTCTGAGGAAGCCCAAAGAAAAAGGCCGGGCGTTAAAGACCCTCCACGATAAAGGAGACTCAGGCACCTAGATGCTTTACAACACTACTAGTGCAGCAGGGCATGTCAGCTAATACCTGTGGCTTCTACTGAGGTAATTATGGAAAGAAAGAGTGTTGGGTACCCAGAAACCAATCTATAAATTGTATGAACAGGGTACAGGATAGAACATAAACATTGTTTAACAGTTCTCTAGCAGGATTGCTAGGGACTGCGCCTGTCAAATGACATGTTGATGCTTGATGCTTGATACTTCAACGAGTCCGCGAGTGAGAACTGGCTCTATAAAGATAGGGCGGGTAGCTTTCCAAAACGAGAGTCGGCCGATCTAAGAAGACAGCAATCTCTCGCATCAGCGACAGCTTGATTCGCCTTTGAATGAAAGGCAAATGATTGCAAAATATGAAAAGGAAGCCCATTTAGACAGCCCAAGCGCTGACTATGCGTCCGATAACTGTCCCGCAACCCTTTTTTTTCGTCCCAAGGTACTTTCGCAACCCTTGCTTGTGTGTAATTTTGACGCAAGCCCCCCCTGTGATTCAGTAGCTTCGTATCATACTCATTTTTCCAACTCTCAATCTCTGGTTCGCGATTATTTTTTTCCTTGGGTCATCTATAATTATTATTAATTTTTAATATAACCTACCCGTATGTTTGTGAATCACACCTACCAAAATTAAATACGCAAGGTCATGACTCACAACCAAGTCCCCCCTGTGATTTGGTAGCTTCGTATCATACTCATTTTTCGAACTTTTAACCCCTGGTTTGCGATTATTTTTTTCCTTGGGTCATGAATAATAATAATTATTTTTAAATATAAACTACCCGTACGTTCGCAAATCACACCTACTAAAATTAAATACGCAAGGTCATGACTCACAACCAGTAAAATTTAACATTAGTGCTCGCGGCACATAACCCTTAAAATTTAACTCCGTTGCTCGTGACACATTACCCCTATAATTTAATAATTGGGCTTGTGACACACTACCCTTTAAAATGTATCTCCTATGCTTGCAACACACAACCAGTCCAATTTAACATTAGTGCTCGTGAGACGCTCCCTTATAATTTAATATTTGTGCTCGCGACACACGACCCTTAAAATTTAATATCATCGCTTGCGACTACCTACTACTACAGTTGAATTATTTGGGTCAAGAATTTGCCTAGTAGTATCATATGCAAAATATGTATGATAGGTATGAGTACTTCTTTCCGTACATTTTAATCATTTGTTTCACACAATCTACTATTTGCAACCATGGCATGCAATGTATGTAAGATATGTACCTTTTACCCTAATCACTCTCCCAAAGATTTGCACGTGTTGTACTAACGTAGGTGTGAACTCACTTGCATCGAATTAGTGAATGGACTGACACAATGAACAGTAACGATTCTGAGAACAATGCCTAAACTTCCTCCATTTTGTCAAGCAATTGCATCAATGCAGGATCAATATAGTTGTCATCCTCATTTTCCTCTTCAGCAAGACTACTGGCAACGCCACCATCTTTTGACACAGTACTGGTAGGATTGCTTTCTGAGTTGAATCTTTCTAGCATCATTTTCTCCAAATTTTTACCCGTTTCGGGATCTTCTCTTAACGTTTGTACCTTCTTGCACAATGTTCGCGCCGTCCTTCTTTGTCCCATCCATCTGCACTTCCACTTTTTGAATCGCAATATTTATTTTTCATGTATTTTTTTGTTCTTTGTGTCAGTGTATTTTCCATCAAGTTTCATTTGCTTCTGTTTTCCCAATTGCTGTACTCGTTGTCAATTATCATTAGGGCAAAAGCCTCATCCATAACAGTGAAGATGGTACTAATAAGATCATTTGCTTTCCTCAGCGTAAAGTTTGTCTTTCCTGGATTAACGGCAGACAGGATTCTTGTCACAAAATAATAAAATTCTTCATTATCCGCATTTCTGTATTGCCGGTACTCGTTAGCCAGAATTTCCACCGAGTCCGTATTTAGAGCTACAGTACCAGGGAATGATGCCGGCACTTTTGCCATTTCACTATCAGCTGCGGTGATGACAACAAATGGCAGCAGTATGATATCATAGTATGGCGGGGTTAGTTGTACGTTGGTCGTAGGCACATATGGAAGAACATCAAAAGCACCAGAATTTCCGAACAATTCAACCATTACGCCGTCACTTACCAAACCAATTTTTTCTTGCCAATGTTTGATTATTGTGCCTCAATTTTTCCAGGGCTCTAGGTACTGCATTATCAAAATAGTCACAGAATTCCTTAATGGGTATATTTTTTGGAACGGAGATTACACACGCATCGATTCCTTGCACCATTATTTTATTGGAGAGTGTGTTTGTTGTCAGAAATTTCATGCCACCATACCATTCCTTCTTCACATAGGCTCTCACCTGTCCTTTAATTGTATCTTTACGTGTTTTCAATAGTTTCATAGTACCTGTTTTCATACTATGTATACTTCCATAACTCAACATACTCACTTTATCAACGCTATCGCCCCTCCGCACTGTTTTCAATGGAACCGTGTCAGTAGTTTTTGCAGCATCCTCTTTATAGTTCTCTCCCTTCTTACTATCACTCACCATTGTCAGGATCTTCTCTAGTAGATCTTGATTCTTATTTGCTAGTTCAGTTAGTATTTCCACCGCTCGGGTCACGTTTTTCTTTTTCTGTTGTCTGCCCTCTGTAGTTTTTTTTCTTGTCTCTTTGATATTTTCACTATTATCCTTATTCTTGTTGGAGCTCCCATCATTGTCTTTACTAACCGAACTTGAATCACTGTCACTGTTGCTGTCCATGATGCTAATGTTTTACAGCTGTTCTTTTTAGTGGTGCCTCTCTTTCTGCCGCGGTGGTGCCTTCTTGTGTTGTTGCAATTGTTGTGTTCTTCTTGGTGGACATGGTGGCAATGCTTGTATTTTTGGTATTATCTCTAGTGTCTCCGTCCCTGGCTGCGTTTGCCATACCTGCTATTTTCTTTTCTTGGAGACGTGTTATTTTTGCCTTGGGTAGGTTGGACCATTTTTGTTTCGGCATCTTGTATTTATATTTTTTCAATCGTTGGTGTTTTTGGCAATTTTGTGAATTTTTATGATGCCTTGTTTTTGCATCGATTGTATTAATTCAGCAATTTTCATTACATTTCTCTTTGTGGAAGCGGGCTTGTGAGCGCGGGCCAACCAAAAAGAACTGTCTGCCTAGCCGCGCCATTTTTTTCTCCCTACATTCGCTACTTATTTCAAAACAACTCGTAGTACCGTACTAGATTCTACGATAACAATTTATTTTGATGTTCCCCATCCTATCACTCCTCCGTACACATCGTTATGTTCTCGTATTTATTGTTTTTTCATTTTCTGCAACGGTGTTGCAGGTAATTCGATTTTTTGTTTTTTTGGTAATTTTACTTTATCATCGTTCAATTTTTTTGTTACTTAATTTTTACCGAATACCTCATTGATTGTTTTCTTTATTTTTGGATTGTTATCCTTACAGAGTTGCATGGTTAGTGTTTCACGCGTCCCCATGCACCACAAGGAACGGGATAGTTGTTGTACTCCTCTAAATCTTGCAGTGAATTCCAACATTTTTTGTAAAGTTGTAGCCAGTGCACAATGTTTCTCTCGTTTCCATCTTCTTCCTCCCTTTTGTCTTTGTTTGGTGATTGTTTTAGTTTCCGTTTTTTCCTCTTAGACTGTTTTGTTGCTTTCTTCATGTTTCTTTGTTTTGTTCCTTTCTGTCATCGGTTTCTTCTATGTACATAATACGTTACTTTTCAATGATTGCCTCTTCAGTTGTTGTGCGCCACTTGTTGAACCAAAGGCTTGTCAGACAGGGACGGTTGCCCGGATGAAAATGTATGCATTCCTTTATGTGTTTTCTGGCTTCTGGCCTCAGGTTACACCATTGCTTTCGTCGAAAAATATGATCATTCAGTTTGAGCCTCTCTCCTTCTCCGGATTGTACTGGTCGTCCAACACCAACGTTGTTGTAGCACTGTATGTCCTCCATTCCTTTCAATGCAGGATAACCGCATAAAACGTATGCCATAATGACACCCAAAGCCCACACGTGGTCAACGACACCAGTGTCGCCTTCCTCATAGAAAGGAAATATGTCCTCAGTTACGTACTTCAAGCATTGTTCCCAAATTTCTAAAGCTTCTTCTTCATCGAAATGCCCTTTTGGGCTGTTGAGTCTTTCTCTCACCTTTGTCGATCTTGTTGCATCCATTAAGTATTGTGAGTATCAAGTTGCCGTTTTTGGCACATAGCGCATCGAATCCAGTTTCAAAATTATATAAGAATGGATTCCGCTCATCGTTTTCGTCACCAGTCATTTAGCTCATTACTTCTTGCACAGTACTCTGCAGAATCCAAAAGAAACCTAGACTTCAAAACCTTCCTCTTGTACGCTGATTGTGGTGTTGTGTTCTCCATTTACCTCTTACTTCTAATATTGTTTGACATTGGGCAAATACTCCGGTATTTTTGTACAATTACTCGTTGTAAACTGTTAAGGAATAATCCATACGGCGCTTTAAGTGGTGTAAATTTTGTGATCTCAGCAAGGATTGGGTTATATTGAAGTCACTGTGTCTGGTGGTTTGACTCCTCCGTAGAGCCGTGCAGACGTAGTAATCTCCGCATTAGTTTTTGTTCCTACTAGTAGTATTTCTTCATTTTTGTATAAAGTAACCTAAATAGTGATTGCTAGTAAGCTTTTCCGTGCAAAAGTTTGTCATTTGCTGCAATTTAAGGATGAATACTGCTCATTCTATGGATTGAGTAGAGTATGAAACCATATTGACAATTCTGAGGCTGATAATTTAGTCTGTATGATTTTTTTCATAATTTTGGTCACTGGTCATTTTTCCTCCAAATCCAGTACCCAAATGCACTAATTAGGTGGTGACACACAAACCACGACAGATAACTCACTTCTGTTTCTTTCATCATTCATCTTATCCATAACAGGAACAATATTCATCAACTAATCACACAAAATATCTGATTTTGGAATTTTGAAATGCAAATTAGTGTGTATTTTTCCTCCAAATCCACCAGTACCCAAATGCACTAATTAGGTGGTAACACACAAATTACGACAGATAACTCACTTCTGTTTCTTTCATGATTCATCTTATCCATAACAGGAACAATATTCATGGTTCAATCCCACAAAATATCTGATTTTGGAATTTTTAATTGCAAATTAGTGTGTATTTTGCCTCCATATCCACCAGTACCCAAATGCACTCATTAGGTGGTGACACACAAACTATGGCAGATAACTCACTTCTGTTTCTTTCATGATTCATCTTATCCATAACAGGAACAATATTCATCAACTAATCACACAAAATATCTCATTATTTAATTTTTAATTGCAAATTAGTGTGTATTTTCCCTCCAAATCCAGTACCCAAATGCACTAATTAGTAGGTGGTGAGATACAAACTATGGCAGATAACTCACTTCTGTTTCTTTCATGATTCATCTTATCCATAACAGGAACAATATTCATGGTTCAACCACACCAAATATCTGATTTTGGAATTTTGAATTACAAATTTGTGTGTATTTTCCCTCCAAATCCACCAGTACCCAAATGCACTTATTAGGTGGTGTCACACAAACTATGGCAGATAACTCACTTCTGTTTCTTTCATGATTCATCTTATCCATAACAGGAGCAATATTCATCAACTAATCACACAAAATATCTGATTTTGGAATTTTGAAATGCAAATTAGTGTGTATTTTTCCTCCCAATCCAGTACCCAAATGCACTAATTAGGTGGTGTCACACAAACTATGGCAGATAACTCACTTCTGTTTCTTTCATGATTCATCTTATCCATAACAGGAACAATATTCATCGTCTAATCACACAAAATGGCTGACTTTGTAATTTTTAATTGCAAATTAGTGTGAATTTTCCCTCCCAATCCAGTACCCAAATGCACTAATTAGGTGGTGTCACACAAACTATGGCAGATAACTCACTTCTGTTTCTTTCATCATTCATCTTATCCATAACAGGAACAATATTCATCAACTAATCACACAAAACATCTGATTTTGGAATTTTGAAATGCAAATTAGTGTGTATTTTTCGTCCAAATCCAGTACCCCAATGCACTAATTAGGTGGTGTCACACAAACTATGGCAGATAACTCACTTCTGTTTCTTTCATGATTCATCTTATCCATAACAGGAACAATATTCATGGTTCAATCCCACAAAATATCTGGTTTTGGAATTTTTAAATGCAAATTAGTGCGAATGGTGTAGAAAGCTACTGTCGTAGAAATCTACGCAAATTCAATACCAGAATTTATCTAGTACGAAAATGGTGTAGAAAGCTACTGGCGTAGAATGCTACGCAAATTCGTTACCAGAAATTATCTAGTACGAAAATGGTGTAGAAAGCTACTATAGTAGAAATCTATGCAAATTCAATACCAGAATTTATCTAGTACGCAAATGGTGTAGAAAGCTACTGTCGTAGGATGCTGCACAAATGCGTTAACAGAAATTATCTAGTACAAAATTTGTGTAGAAAGCTACTGTCCTAGAAAGCTACGCAAGTTCAATACCAGAAATTATCTAGCACGAAAATGGTGTAGAAGGCTACTGTTGTAGAATGCTACACAAATGCGTTACCAGAAATTATCTCGTACAAAAATGGTGTAGAAAGCTACTGTTGTAGAAATCTATGCAAATTCAATACCAGAAATTATCTACTTTGTACTTTGTAGTACGCATGAAAAATCTCGCTATCACCGGTACATGAAAGATGTCACTGTATCACAAGTTGAGAACGTTAACTAAAAAATCAGGGCACTATTCTTTATTATTCTATATTCAAAACGCGCGCGCTGCACGATATTATTTACTTAACGTTATCAACTTAATTAAGAAAGTCAAATCATTCTTCATTGTTCTATATTTACTGCATTAGATCTCACAGGTTAAGTATCGATTTTTTCTCTTTCGAACACACACACACACACACACACAGCGAAAAGTAATTTTTTTCTTTCGAACACACACACACACACACACACACACACACAGCGAAAAGTGATTTTACAGTGTGGTTTTACAGTGTGGTTTTACAGTGTGATTTTACAGTGTGATCTTTTTTTTTCGGATGCAAAAAATACACTTTCCCTTCATAATCTTACCAAACTTATCTTGAGCAGAGTTGATTTACCGTACTTGTATGATAAAGCACTCCGTCCAAGAACGCGGGATCCCACTGAACTGATCAGCAATGATCACTAGGCAGGGAATTCAGGCTCGAGATATTTTAATCCGAAATAACTGCCTTGGCTGAAAAAAGAATTGGGCGGCATTGGACGAGAGAGGAATCGCTGGATAGATATTGTTGTTTGGGTGCACACAAACATATACGTCTTGAAAGCAAGAAATCTGCATCCATTGCCTATATATCAACAGGATCAAGATCCAGTTTTTCGTGACAAAGGAGTAAGAAGTCTGCAAATCTACGGCAGCAGCAACAACAATAATTTCTTCCCTGGTGCATCGATTGGCAACAACGAATCATCGGTAAACGACAACAACGAATCTGTGGCAAACGGTACGAATGAGAGAGAGAGAGAGAGAGAGAGAGAGAGAGACAATGATGCCTACATCCTACATTGCCAATGATGTATTCCTAAATTCTGTTTTTCTTCTTATTTTCATAGGGCTGGAACAGGAATAACAGATATCAACCAATCATCGGCATCAACAAATCGGCGGTATCCTCAACGAATCGACCGTATCAATTAATCAAAGAATCAACGGCATCCACAACGGGAGCAGATGGCAACACAGGTGACCCGCAACACTACAACGGGGTAGGTTAGCATGTAAATTATATTATTCTGTTGTTATTATTTTCTCTACATCAATAGATACTCACCCCATTT
Organism: Pseudo-nitzschia multiseries; assembly: GCA_037355745.1. Lineage (NCBI taxonomy): Eukaryota > Bacillariophyta > Bacillariophyceae > Bacillariales > Bacillariaceae > Pseudo-nitzschia > Pseudo-nitzschia multiseries. The sequence goes on along the minus strand of CM074784.1, from coordinate 2,466,801 downwards.
TGTTAAATTATCAATTATCATATATTGTTATAGATCCGCAACAGCAACAACAAGGAATTTAATAAATACCCTTCCCGATCGAAAATGAAGTAGAGTAACATGTAGGTATTTAAGTTGGTGTCATTTTGTACTATTTGTACGGTGGTGAGCCTTCATGGTCTGTTCTAGTGAAGGAGAAACAAAAGGGTCGTTGCAGGGTCATCAAAATGGAAGTTAATGACATTGGTGATTTCGATGATTGGAATTCCTGTCAAACATAAATCATGTCTTCGAGGGTTTTTCTGCTGTGTTTGCAGGGTCTTCTCACTTGTTCTATTTTTGAAGAGATTTCAGTGTACGGAGCACACACATGTTCATTACCTCTAGACTTGTACATGGTTTTTGTACTGTGTATTTATTGTGGTATGTTGTACACAGTGTGGAACGCGGCAAAGGAGCAAACAAACACTTCTGAAAATAATTTTATTTCATATCTTGGGTTAAGGTTAGGAAGTTTGCTGGTAGCGAGAAATAGATTTTTTAAATCAATTTAGTCAAAATTGAGAGATCAAGGGACATTTTGAGTCCTCGGGGAGAGTTTTGGTCGCAACCTGAGGGGGTTTGAAACTCTTTACCACAAAAAATTGTGAATTTAAAATATTGCCCTTGCGCATAACAAAAGCAGGGTTAATTTTCTCAAAATAGGGCTTGGGAGGGGCCGCGTTGGGTCGTGTGACAGTTATCGGACGCTACAAGTGATGGTACTACTACAAAACCTACTGTGGTACACAACATATGTTGTCGGTCAAAAATACACCTACAGTACTTACGTACATTCTGCGGCAGTTATATCCATTCTACACTTGAAAAGTCACTTATACTCCTCCAGAGATAAAAATGACTTCAAGTATCAAGATATCTAGGTCACATCATGTGTTCTCTGTCTTATGACGAGTTGCACATGATATGCAACCGATTAAGATATCCCTACAATACAAATACTACAGGATTACCGGTCCACTACATGAAATAGTACAATAGCAGAGCAATCCCACGATATGCTCACTTCTCTTTAAATTTTGACATCATATACCTTTTGGTCGATTTTTAGAGTTACAACAACCTACGTAGAAACTACGAGAAAAAACCCGGGTATACGGCCCTACGAGTGATGGTAGGAGTACAAATCCTACTGTAGTACAAAAACTTTGTAGAAACTACTGTGGTACAAAACCTACACTGACAACTATGTAAGAAAGGAGCCCAGATATACAGAACGGGACCAACAACAAAACCCAGATGTATGGTCAAAACCCGGATGTATGGTACAAAACCTACGCTGACAGAAACAATAATAACTAGGGTTATTATTTATTTTTAGTATAAAATAACTAACCTATGCTGACAGAAACAATAATAACTAGGGTTATTATTTATTTTTAGTATAAAATAACTGGGTTATTATATACTACTTTGTAAAACTGCGCGCGCGCAGGTCTGTCAGACAGTCTGGCAACTGCTTGATTCTGGTAAAAATAATGAGAGATGTTGTCATAGTTTTTTGTTGCGCCCCATTCAAATCAAAAGACAGACACCTGACATACCAGAGAGCACTGTTAGCAAACGCACAATAACAATAACAATAACAATGTTGCATGTGGGAGATACCAAGAAATTCCGAACGTCACAACAGCTCCCTGGCAATTGAAACTCCTTCCAGGCCCCGAAGGTCTAGTAATGATCTGGCTGCATTTTCCGTGGAAAATTCCCTAGTACTTAAATTCTATGTAACTGGTGGTGAGCATATCACTTCTTTTTTTTAAATTCTTGACACCGCTCCTTCTCAACAAGTTGCTCCAAACTGAGCACAGGCACCTGACATGCCAGGGAACACCAAACCAACAAAGACATTCGTGGACCCACCGAACTCAACAAGAAAGACACCGAGCCCACCATTAATTATCGTGGAACAACATGATTGTGGAGCGTGGAGCCATTTTAATGTGGGGATGGGGCATTGAGTGTGTTGAATACTCGTGCAGGAATCAGCGCCTACAAGGCACTTGCTCAGCACAGCAGTTGCTCACAACTTTCCTTGGTGCATGAAAAAAACTTAAATTGATTGTAATCACAAACTGCCTGATTTTGATTTTGATTTTGATTTCAATATCAATTACTGCTGTCAGCAAATGTTGGCCATTCTTGGCTTAGAGTAATTAGTTTCTCCAGTTCCAAATTCATCGTTGGGAATACTACAGTGGCCCATTTTTAACATGCAGATCTCTGGCTTCTGCTGTTACTGGTTCTTTGGCTTCAACTTGTCCTCCAGCTTCGTTTGTTGTCATAGTTGTCGGGCTGTGGCACTCCAAAAATCAATGATAGTCAGGGATTTTTGTATGGGCTAACGTATGGTAGTTAAAAATAGGTCTACGTATTCAATCTTTATGACCAGACAACTATGCGACCAAGAAAAGGGAAAACGGGGAATTTCGGCATCCTTTTTCCCGTGCTTAGTAGACTCCTTAGATTAAAAAATGCGACGGTGTTATTGGTCAATTTTGCCAATTTTTACACCAATACGGTAGTGATTTTTTAAGATCAAAGAACAAATCTGGAAGGCGCATAGAGACAGTTCAACACGTAAAATCGATGCCCCAAAACCCTGGCTATACCAGGGATTGTAATGCCGCCGTGCGTGGATACCTCCTTCTCATCTTCATCAGTCGCATTCCTTCTGTAAGGGTCATATGTATTTGTGCCAGTTTTGTGAGCGCTTCTTGACTGATTATCAAATTCTATTTAATGGCTGTCAATGCTTCCATAGGTAGTCAGGATGGCAACACATCTGGGTATTATGCCGCTAGGTGTTATGTGGCTGAGTGTTTGGATTGATTTTTGCTTTCTGATTGGCATTCTGATTGGCATTCAAATTGGCATTCAAATTGGCATTCAAATTCGTCTTCTAATTGACATTGACATTCATGTCATTTGGATTGATCGGATTGAAGTTCACACTGTTGCGGCTGGGGCTGCCAATGCTGTCTCTCTTGTTTCTTTGATAGAGATTTTGGGGATTGCTCCTGAAGTTCCCACCTCTGGCACTCCTAAGAAAAGCAGACACATATTTCTGTCTTGAAAGCATTCATATTTTTTGCTTGGCCAAGGGGTGTGGCTTGTTGTTCCAGGTAAGAAATACCAAGTGCTCCTCCCATTTGGCCTCTTGGTGTTGTAGGTGTAACAAGATTGTTGACCTCTTTTTCAAAGTAGAAGCGTCCGAGAACTGTTTCTCGACCCCCCCGCGGGCTATCGCGCGCTATTTTTACAATTCTCGACCCTATTTTTTAAATTTCCTACCTTTTTAGGTCGCATGTCTACTAAAATACCTCGCGCGTTGCACACCTTTACTTTTGAGACAAATATCTCGTCACTCCTCAAATAAAATAACTATTTTAGGGTTAAGGATATCATATTCGTTTCGTGACAAGCACTATTTTGTGTACAACTTGTGCACGAATGACTTATTTCATTTTCTCAACATGTTTCCACCATACCGGTATAATGGGCTCCGAACCAAATCCTCCAACTCCAACTCAAATCCCAGCTCCAACTCCATGTCAACTCCAAGTCGAATCCACCCCAGGCGGGCTATTGCACTCAAGGGTTTTGTTCGTGTTTAACGCCAGGAAGATCCGCTGTATTTTCAGAAGCTACACCGTCGGAATCGCCACTCCAATGTTGTTCGCTCCTCTCAAATAACCCGCTTTGTGGATAGATGCTGCTGGTTACATTCGGATCGACTTGATCATTGCTAGTAGGATCGACGCTTTCAATTTTAACGTTTGGATCATTTCTTTTTTCTTCACGAATCTTACGAATCATTTTTTGGATTCGAGCAGTCTCTTTCTTGTGATAAACAAGCATTTTCCGGAGTTCTTGTTCGAGATTGGCTGGGTGTTCCTGAACCACCTTTTGTAGTTTGTAAATTCCCTCCATGGTTGGTTCGACTGTCGATTGGATGATTAGTATTAGTAGTATCAGTAGAGTAGATTATCTATTCGAAGATTAGGTCGTAGTAACACCTAACACGTTGGTATTTGTTTTCCTCGTCGGAAAGATAATGAAATAATCAATTATAATGATGAAGTACTAGCGAAAATAATGTATTACTAGTATCTACTAGTAATAACTCATGCAAAATAGCATACTAGTTGGTTTTACCGGTACATGAAAGTCGGAATCAACTCGATCGTAATCAACAAAACAATTGTCCACGATTTCCATTTCGATAATCAACAACGCAATTGTCCACGATTTCGTACTAGTATCTACTAGTAATAACTCATGCAAAAATAGCGTACTAGTTGGTTTTACGGGTACATGAAAGTCGGAATCAACTTGATCGCAATCAACAAAACAATTCTCCACGATTTCCATTTCGATAATCAACAACGCTATTGTCCACGATTTCCATTTCGATTCACATTTCCGTGCACCTTATGGAAGAACTGACGCGCCTGCCAACAAATGTTTGGAATAACTGATGGGATTGACCCGGCCGGCGCTGTGTATTAACCCTCTTAAGGAGTTGACTGTACGTACTGTTCACTACTAAACATATTGTACGAGGAATGTTGCAATCATCACTAAGTAGTAATTACTTTACGGACCATTTTTGCAATCGAAGTACGGTAGTAAGGAAATCTACCGTACAAGAAAACACATCACACACAAAGTAACACATGTAATTTTTTCCTTTCAACGATTCATCTTTGTGATCTCCTTCGTTTCGACCCCATCTACTGATATTTTCCTTCAAACAACTCTGCAACATCATGCCTCCTGTTATGAAAACCCCTCTTCTATTCTACTGCCGTTGTTGCGCGCTGAATGGCAAAAACTCCAAGTTTTTAGGATATAAATCCACGGCAAACAAGCAGGGTACTTTGAAATACGTCTCCGTTGGCCTAAGAAGACATCTTTATTGTCTTGATGAGTGCCGGGATTTCTACCATAGTCAGGGTCTAATTAAACGAAAGATCTATAACCTCTCCACCTCTATCAAAGTGCAGCCTACCTTGCCGTCTGTTCAACATTCTCCGTCTGATTTTGGGATGACTATGACACAAAACGGTCCATCTGTTCCCCCTTCCCATCTCTCCCAGCAACACACTGTCACAAGTCAGTCAGCGACGGGTCTTCATTCTGTTCTAAACCAACAGATTGTACATGATGTCTTTTTACCGCCAATGGATCGGAACGCCATTGAATCTTACATGGCTGTTTCTGCTGTTCAAGATGAAGATGCATTCCCGCTGAATAATGATATCGACAATTCCGATGACGAGGATGACAATGACGATGACGTAAATGAAAATAACGACAACAATTCTACCAACAACATTGATTGTGGAGACAACGAAGAAGATAACACTAATGGTTCTGCTGTTAATGTCGTTACTGCTCAGCCCGCCCCTCCACCACCTTCTTTTCATGAAAGCATTAATTTGAACGAAAGAGAGGATGCATTTCAAAGCCACACAAAACTACCGCCGCCCCCTCATCTTCTTGCTGAATTGGAACTCATGAATTTAATGGCCAGACATAAATTGCCACTGAACACATTCAAATCCATTTTCCAGTGGGCAAAGAAAAGTCAAATGAGACCGGGTTTTGATTTTTGCGATGCCAAAATTAGATCTCGGCAAGCAATTTTTGACAATCTCCAATCCAATCTTGGTCTCTCCGATATGAAATTTCATCCTCATATACTGAATTGGTTACCTGATAATAAGCCCACTCAGGTGTATGTCCGTTCTTTTAAGGATGCCATTTATTCTCTTCTTTCTGACCAGCAGCTAATGATAGAAGAAAACCTCTCCTTTCCCGACTATTCCACCCCTCTGTCTCCCGACAATAATCCTGAGTTGAATCCTAATTCTGTAATCTCAGAATTGCATCACGGCTCGTGGTGGAAATCTTCTTGGAAAGAAATTTGCAATCCCAATTCGCAAGAAATTCTTGTTCCTATTATATTTTACATGGACGGCATATCTTTGGATGCGCACGGACGACTTACGTTAACACCATTGAACATGACACTTGGTATTTTTAATGTGGAGACTCGTTCTCGACCTGAAGCATGGACAACTATTTACTTCCATCCCGACCCCGAATGGGAGTCAACCAGACACTCTCGTCCTGCCACTTCAAAGGAAAAAATTCAGAATCTTCACAATGGTTTGGAAGTAGCGTTTCGTTCCTTCAAAGCCGCGTGTAACGAAGACGGTGGTATCGAATGGAATTATCTTCCGTACGCAAATCAACAGTGGAAGGTAAAAATGAAATTTGCCATTGCCTATGTTATTGGCGACACAGAACTTCACGATAAATTGTGTGGAAAATACGGCTCCTTCAATAAGGGTGTCATGCGGATGTGCCGTCACTGCAACTGTTATTCTCCAAACATAAACATTCCTTCTGTTCAACCTGCAACAAAGAAGTGGTCACCTGTTGATTTCCATTGTTTTCCCGGCACAGATCTAAACGATATCAATAAGAACTTCAAAAACAACTCTCATCACAACATAAGGAATGTATTTCATGATTTATGCTTTGGTACTAATCAGAACAACATTCATTTTGCAACTCCCGGTGAATGTTTGCACATGCACCAGCTTGGTACTGCCAAACGGGCCATCGAGTCAATTGAATTGTTGCTCCGCGGAAGTGTTCCATGTGTTTATGCCCCCAATTTGAAGCACGGTGTGGCTGTTGCTAACAGTATTGGCCATTTAGCACAACGGTACGGTGGTTTGTTATCACGCCAGTCTGATAGAGATTTTCCTCGCACCAAATTTGGGACTCAGCTATTATCAACTACGAAGAAAGAAGGGCATGATTTCTCTGGAATGCTTATTTCTCTTCTGATCGCTATGGTTTCCAAACATGGATCTGACATTATTGGTGACCATCGTTTTGTAAAGAAACAGATAGAGGTAATTCAGCTAATTCTATCAATGGAAGAATTTCTTAAACACGGTCGAATGAAATATGGTTCCTTAAAGAATCTCCCAAAAACAATTGTTCACTTTATTAATTGTATAAACTCCACATGTCACAGGAAAGGGATGGGAACAAAACTAATCAAGAATCACCTGTACTTTCACCTACCAGATTATATCTCTTTATGGGGGAGCCCCGCAGGCTGGGATAGTGCTCCGAATGAGTCTCACCATAAAACTGAGATTAAAGCTCCTTCCAAGAACACGCAAGGTAATGCTGCATCACTAATCGGTCAAACGGCGAAGCGAAAGTCCGAGAAAATGATGCTAAGCCAGGCAACATATCACTTCAACTTGCATCCGCCTGATCCTCCTCCAATTGAACGACCTGATGGTGGCGGTTCTCATTTTCATATAATGAGAACCGAAAATGGGGAATCAACAATGAAGTGGCTTCGTTCTACGAACAAAAGCAAACCATTTTTTCCTTCTGACATACTTGACTTTGTTTGTGATTCTGTGCTACCTTTATTGGAGAATCCTTCACACATTTGTGGAGTTACAGAGCACAATCGTTTCGATGTTGCTTGTGGGTCTAATTTTATATTTCGCTCGCATCCTTCATATAGACCGGATAGTTCTCTGCTGAACTCCGTCTGGATGGATTGGTGTTTGATGAAATTGGACTTTGATTTAAATAACAATCCCAAGCTCATACCGTGCCATCTGGTATGCTTCTTAACTGTACAGAGTTTGAAGCAGCCATACAGTAGTATTGGTGGCTATCCAATTGATACAAACGGAATGTATGCTGTGGCTCGTCGGTTTCAAGATGTGCCTAAGAAAACAGCTTCTGAATTTGTCCAACGTGGTCGCCTGATGAATTCACTGTACCTATTTCATGTCGACACTATCCATTCCGAGCTGGCAGTTGTTCCAGAGCAAGGCCTTGATGGGTCCATAACCAATTGCGATTGGCTAGTGATATCGAATCGGATCTCCTGGCTACATTTTTTTGAAAGCAAAAATGCTGCTACACCACCGTCTTACGAATCTTTGTACAACGCATGCACACTACAGGACGACATCCAGTTGGAACCGTTTGAGATGGCATTGAATGATAACGAATCCAGTGATTCTCTATCTAGTTCAGAGAGCGAAAGCTCGGACAGCAGTTCCGATTGAGTAGCAAGGGTGAATGTACCGGCTAACTTTAAACTATTGTTTAATTTTACTATAGAGGGTTAGCTCTAAGCACAGTTTTGCGAGATACATAGGCGCTCATAATATAACAGCCTTCGTATTTTGGATTCGAACAGCTATGTAATACTAATGGATTGAACAATAGAGTATCTCCTGACCTCAATGGAACTTTCACTCCATACGTGGGGAAGACAAAATAATAAATCACCTCGTCAGCAGACACTTCCGCCGGAGCAATTACTGTCAAACGAGTGTAGTACATGTCATCGTCCACATGGCATCTAGAATGGTAGTTGCGACCGATCGAAAATGCTAAGGCCTGCTGCCCAATTGCATTTAGCTTTGTACGAGACAGAATCTGAGACAACACATCCATTTCCTCCGCAACAAATGGTTCGACGTCAATTAAACTATGATGCATATGCTTCACAATTTCAACTGTTGTCTCTTCTAGCTCTAGTTTGATGCTGGGATCGACATGACTTTTGAAAACATACTCACCAATATTTGAATCCAATCTTTCTGGTCGAATTCCAATGATAGCATAATCATCATTGATACTGCCGCGCTTAACCCCTCTTCCAACGGTTGGTTTTGCTCCAACAATGGCAGGAGCAAACTGTCTCAACAATTTGATATTATTCTTCGAAGCGAGGTGTCGTTCCGCAAAATGGCGTGAAACTTTGGCAAAAATTCGCAATGATGGTTCGTAAGGATCAAACGCAAGAATATGCTCATCCTTCGTACTATCCAATGTATTGTAGTTTTCGATTGACAAAGCCTGTTCCGGTTGATACTTCTTCTTTCCGCCTGTCTTGCCACCCCAATCTGTCTCCATGTATTTACCTGCCACGGCAGCGGTACTGGATTTATTTTTCAGCGCTATTGTACGGACGCCATCTTTGCAAGTTGAACGCCTATTCCTTTCCTTTTTCATCGGTTTTATCAGAGACAAGTTCGTATAAGTTTCGTGGCTCTTTGACACCGGTGCAGCAATCCTCAGAAAGTTGGAAGACATTCTCTGTTTATGTCTTCTCTCATGTTTCCTATTTGCTTTTTGCCTCCTTCCTCGTGCTGACAATTGCTTTCCATTCGTTGTGGTTGGTTTCATTGTTGCCGAGACGAATTGCCGTTGGAGGATGACGAGGACGAATCGATTTGCCGATGGAGTGCCGCTTGCCGGTGGAGGTGGAGGAGGAGCGACGTTGTTTGATCACCGGTGTAGGAGGAGGAGGAGCGACGTTGGTGGAGCGACGGTGGAGGAGCGATTCGATGCCGGATCACCGGTGGAGGAGTAGGAGCTACTCGATGCTGACGATTCGTTGCCGAGGGCCGGTAGAGGAGATGGAGGAGGAGCGACGTTGGAGCGACGGTGTAGGAGAAGGAGGAGCGACGTTGTTGGAGCAGATCAATTGCTGTTGGATCGATTGGTGTTGGATTGATTGGTGATGGATCGATCCGTTTTGCAGATCGATTCGTGTTGCAGATAGATTCGTGTTGCAGATCGATTGTCGCTTGCCGTTGGAGGAGGAGGAGGAGGAGGAGCGTTTCGCTGATTCGTTGCCGCTTGCCGTTGGAGGAGGAGGAGGAGCGTTTCGCTGATTCGTTGCCGCTTGCCGGTGGAGGAGGAGCGTTGCCGAGCGCCGGTGGAGGAGGAGCGTTTCCGTGATTCGTTGCCGCTTGCAGGTGGAGGAGAAGCGTTGCCGAGCGCCGGTGGAGGAGGAGCGTTTCCGTGATTCGCTGCCGAGCGCCGGTGGGGGAGGAGCGTTTCCGTGATTCGCTGGTGCCGAGCGCCGGTGGAGGAGCGTTTCCGTGATTCGTTGGAGGAGCGTTTCGGTGATTCGCTGGTGCCGAGCGCCGGTGGAGTAGCGTTTCCGTGATTCGTTGGAGGAGCGTTTCTGTGATTCGCTGGTGCCGAGCGCCGGTGGAGAAGGAGCGTTTCTGTGATTCGTTATTGGAGCAGCGTTTTGCTGATTCGTTTTCGCTTGGAGCGATTCCCGGTGGAGTAGGAGGAGGAGCGTTTCGCTGATTCGTTATCGGAGGAGCGTTGCGCTGATTCGTTATCGGAGGAGCGTTTCGCTGATTCGTTTTTGCTTTGAGCGATTCCCGGTGGAGGAGTAGGAGCGTTTCCCTTATTTGTTGTCGGAGGAGCGTTTCGCTGATTCGCGGAGGAGCGTTTCGCTGATTCGTTTTCGCTTGGAGCGATTCCCGGTGGAGTAGGAGGAGGAGCGTTTCGCTGATTCCCGGTGGAGGAGGAGGAGCGATTTGATACCAACAATTCGTTGCCGCGCGCCGGTGGAGGAGGAGCAAGTTTGGTGGATCCCCGGTGGAGAAAGAGGAGCGATTGCCGGTGGAGGAGGAGGAGAGATTCCCGGTGGAGGAGGAGGAGCGATTCCCGGTGGAGGAGGAGGAGCGATTTGATACCAACAATTAAACAAAATGGGTGAGTATCTATTGATGTACTACATAGAGTAAATAATAACAACAGCATAATATGATAATGTACATGCCGACCGATTCGTAATTATCACCAACCAGGAAAATTCCCCGCACCTACAGTAGAAGATTCGTTGGTCGCACCTACAGGGGAAGATTCGTTGCTTCCGATTCGATTGTTGCTTTGATGTTTTCGATTAGTTGCTTCCGATTAGAACAGCTTCCGATTCAATCCGTTGCTCCCAATCCGTTGATTCCGATCCTTTGATTCCGATTCGTTGGTTCCAATCCGGTCCTATGAAAATAAGAAGAAAAGCCAAAGTTAGAAAATACATCATCTGTAATTTGGTTGCAATTTCATTCCTTGTTACCGATTGTATGTTTACCGTTTATTCGTACCGTCGTTCCGATCCAATTCGTTATTCGTTGTTGTTGTTCTTGCTGCTGCCGTAGAATACTTCTTACTCCATGTCACGAAAAACAGTACCTTGTTCCTGTTGATATAATTGCAAGGGACAAAGCCAGTTCATTGATTTCAAGACGTATATGTAAGGCTGCAGTCCAAACAATATCTATCCAGCAAATCCCCTTCTCGTCAAATGCTAACTACTTCTTTTCCAGTACAAGGCTGTTATTTCGGACTAAAATAAATGAGAACGGATCGTTGTGCTCAAAGAGGGTCGGATCCCACGTTCTCGGACGGAGTGTTGATTGCAAGAACCAACACTCTACTCAAATAAGTCGGATGTAAGAAGGCAGATTATGAAGTGTATTTTTTTTTGTTGCGAGGTAGATTGTTTTTTTTTGTTGTGAGGTAGAAAAAGTGATTTTTTTTGTCGCGAGGTAGAAAATAACATTACTGTGTGTTTGTGTGAGAGAGATTTTTTTTTTTTTCGCGTACGATTTTCTTTTTCCTTGTAGATCATGTAGAATTCTACATGATTTGGTACAAGTGTAGACTCCTACACGTTTTTAGTAGTAATCTGAATTGAACGTGCTGAATTTTTTTAACGTTCGAACGTTCGAACGGTCGTTTTAACGTTCGAACGTTCGAATTAATTTGGAATTAGTACTGAATCTACATGCTAGCTAGTACTGTGCTGTATGTGATCCATTTGATTTTTTTTAACGTTCGAACGTTCGTTTTAACGTTCGAACGTTCGAATTAATTTGGAATTAGTACTGAATCTACATGCTAGCTAGTACTGTGCTGTATGTGATCCATTTGAATTTTTTTAACGTTCGAACGTTCGAACGTTCGTTTTAACGTTCGAACGTTCGAATTAATTTGGAATTAGTACTGAATCTACATGCTAGCTAGTACTGTGCTGTATGTGATCCGTTTGAATTTTTTGAACGTTCGAACGTTCGAATTTTTTGAACGTTCGAACGTTCGAATTCGAATTTTCTTCTTCGTACTGAATGTACATGCTAGTACTGAATGTACGTGTTTTCCTACTCATTTTTCCCACTACAATGCTGGTACATGGTACAGGGGGTAAAGAACTTGCGAGAAGTCCACATATACGAACAAATAATTACTGAATTTGCGAACCGGATGTAACCCTAACCATATTGGGAACAACTTTGCCACACAGAATGCCAAAAATGATGTGGTTTGACTCTCCAAAGGGCAAGCATGAGGGTATTTTTGGTGCAATTGCAGGGCACAAACTAACTTATTGGATAGTAATGACTCAAAAAGTATCCGGTCCAAGCAATGAATACATTCATCATGACTCATCAAATGCATATTGGGAATAACTTTGTCACACAAAATGCCCAAAATGTTGTGGTTTGAATATACAAATGGCAAACATGTGGGTATTTTTGGTGCAATTCCAGGGCACAAACTAACTTCTTATTGGGTAATGACTCAAAAAGTATCGGGTCCAAGCCATGAATACATTCATCATGACTCATCCAATGCATATTCGAAACAACTTTGTCACATAGAATGCCCAAAATGTTGTGGTTTGACTCTCCAAATGGCAAACACGGGGGTATTTTGTGTGCAATTCCAGGGCACAAACTAACTTATTCGGTAATGACTCAAAAATTATCTGGTCCAAGCCATGAATACATTCATCATGACTCATCAAATGCATATTGAGAACAACTTTGTCACACAGAATGCCCAAAATGTTGTGGTTTGACTCTCCAAATGGCAATCATGGGGGTATTTTTGGTGCAATTCCAGGGCACAAACTAACTTATTGGGTAATGACTCAAAAAGTATCGGGTCCAAGCCATGAATACATTCATCATGACTCATCCAATGCATATTGGAAACAACTTTGTCACATAGAATGCCCAAAATGTTGTGGTTTGACTCTCCAAATGGCAAACACGGGGGTATTTTGTGTGCAATTCCAGGGCACAAACTAACTTATTCGGTAATGACTCAAAAAGTATCTGGTCCAAGCCATGAATATATTCATCATGACTCTTCCAATGCATATTGGAAACAACTTTGTCACATAGAATGCCCAAAATCTTAAGGTTTGAGTCTCCAAATGGCAAACATGTGGGTATTTTTGGTGCAATTCCAGGGCACAAACTAACTTCTTATTGGGTAATGACTCAAAAAGTATCGGGTCCAAGCCATGAATACATTCATCATGACTCATCCAATGCATATTCGAAACAACTTTGTCACATAGAATGCCCAAAATGTTGTGGTTTGACTCTCCAAATGGCAAACACGGGGGTATTTTGTGTGCAATTCCAGGGCACAAACTAACTTATTCGGTAATGACTCAAAAATTATCTGGTCCAAGCCATGAATACATTCATCATGACTCATCAAATGCATATTGAGAACAACTTTGTCACACAGAATGCCCAAAATGTTGTGGTTTGACTCTCCAAATGGCAATCATGGGGGTATTTTTGGTGCAATTCCAGGGCACAAACTAACTTATTGGGTAATGACTCAAAAAGTATCCGGTCCAAGCCATGAATACATTCATCATGACTCATCCAATGCATATTGGAAACAACTTTGTTACATAGAATGCCCAAAATGTTGTGGTTTGACTCTCCAAATGGCAAACACGGGGGTATTTTTGGTGCAATTCCAGGGCACAAACTAACTTATTCGGTAATGACTCAAAAAGTATCTGGTCCAAGCCATGAATACATTTATCATGACTCTTCCAATGCATATTGGAAACAACTTTGTCACATAGAATGCCCAAAATCTTAAGGTTTGAGTCTCCAAATGGCAAACATGTGGGTATTTTTGGTGCAATTCCAGGGCACAAACTAACTTCTTATTGGGTAATGACTCAAAAAGTATCGGGTCCAAGCCATGAATACATTCATCATGACTCATCAAATGCATAGTGCGAACAACTTTGTCACATAGAATGCCCAAAATCTTAAGGTTTGACTCTCCAACTGACAAACATGAGGGTATTTTGTGTGCAATTGCAGGGCACAAACTAACTTATTGGGTAATGACTCAAAAAGTATCCGGTCCAAGCAATGAATACATTCCTCATGACTCATCAAATACATATTGGGAACAACTTTGTCACACAGAATGCTGTAAATGTTGTGGTTTGACTCTCCAAATGGCAAACATGGGTGTATTTTTGGTGCAATTCCAGGGCACAAACTAACTTATTCGGTAATGACTCAAAAAGTATCTGGTCCAAGCCATGAATACATTCATCATGACTCATCCAATGCATATTGGGAACAACTGTGGCACATAGAATGACCAAAATCTTAAGGTTTGACTCTACAAATGGCAAACATGGGGGTATTTTTGGTGCAATTCTAGGGCAAAAACTAACTGATTGGGTAATGACTCAAATAGTATCGGGTCCAAGCCATGAATGCATTCATCATGACTCATCCAATGCATATTGGAAACAACTATGACACATAGAATGCCCAAAATCTTAAGGTTTCACTCTCCAACTGACAAACATGAGGGTATTTTTGGTGCAATTCCAGGGCACAAACTAACTTATTGGGTAATGACTCAAAAAGTATCTGGTCCAAGCAATGAATACATTCCTCATGACTCATCAAATACATATTGGGAACAACTTTGTCACACAGAATGCTGTAAATGTTGTGGTTTGACTCTCGAAATGGCAAACATGAGGGTATTTTTGGTGCAATTCTAGGGCACAAACTAACTGATCGGGTAATGACTCCAAAAGTATCCGGTCAAAACTATGAATACATTTATCATGACTCATCAAATGCATATTGGGAACAACTTTGCCACTCAGAATGCCCAAAATGTTGTGGTTTGACTCTCAAAATGGCAAACATGATGAGGGTATTTTTGGTGCAATTCCAGGGCACAAACAGTCTCATTTGGTAATGACTACCAAAGTTTTTGTACCAGGCCATGAATGCATATCACATGACTTACGAAATGCATGTTGGGAACAACTTTTAAATGCATATTGGGAACAACTTTGACACACACAGTACAGACAATGATGTGGTTTGTAGATACAAATGGCACACAAGACAGTACGGTATGTTAGGTGCAGCAGTCTACGAGATTCTACATGTGACTAGAGGATTGAAATACATAACCTTAGTGTGATCAAATGTTTCCCTTCTGAAAAAATTATGGCGCGGGAGGGGTGGCTTGCACAGGTACGTGCTCTACTGCTACAAATATAACAGCGCGCCCAAAACCAGACAACACACAGAAGATGTTCGGGCAAACAACATAGTACAGAACCCACGGAAAAATTCTACACACAAAACATCGTACACATACTACACGAAACACCGTACACACACACACACACACACGACACACACAACACAAAACACCGTACACAACCCGACAAATTATTAGTACACACACAAAACCACACAAAAAGAAACACATGATTCTTGATCGACACCGTATTCAGAAAATAAAATAAAAAAATATGAATGCTATTGGAAAGACACGACGAAGCAAAAAATCCGAGGGGAAGACCCTTCGAAACAACAAAACCATCCGGCCCGGTGATCATCAAAATACAGGGGACAACAACGGTAAGAAAAGAAGAGTTAAAACAAACACCGCAATTACTAACAAAGTGTGTAACAGTAATACCACAACTATGAACGCATCAAAGGGCAACAGTAAAAAAAATGGTTCCGACAACACAATTTCTACTACTACAAACACGGAAGAACAAAACACCATCAACCAGAGTAACGAACCAGCGCTGACCATTACCAACACAACCACCACTACAGTAACGAACCAACAGAAAGAAGGAACAAAAACCAATGTGGTAGAGAAAACATCTAACGGAGAATGCTACAATTTAGAGGATGTTGCCGAACATGTCATGAAAAATATCCAATATGACAAATTGGCAGAGGAAGTGGCAAAACGCTTACGGAAACAAGAGAGGGAACCACATATAGGGGTGGGAAAGGTAGTAATGGTACCTAAACAAACGGAGGCAACCATGCAGGGAGAGGGGAGTTACAATGCCGGCGACACAAGAGAACGAGCAGTAAGTACAATTACAGACGAATATGGACTTATAATAGACAACGATATGCTTAAGGCTTTGAGTGATATGACTGAAAGAGTGGAGAAGCAGCTAAGGGATTACGTCAAAAAACATTGGTACCCCAACATGAAGTTCCCTATCAATGACAAAGTAACGGCGCTTGTAATAAATAAAGCTGTTGGAGAAAGTGCGGTTATGAAGCCACCAAATATTCCACTTGCGGCATTCTGTTCCTTTTACAGGAAACGAGTAGGGACAGTACTGACTGCATTGAGGCACAACTCACAAACATTAGCGAGAAAAAACTGGATAGGTAAATACAGGTGGGAGAATTGGTTGTTGAAATTAGGATTTTGAGAATCTATTTTTGGTCCGACAACACTAACATGCTGCCCGTTGATACTTATGATACTTCCGTACAGACGATTACAGAAAAGGTCGAGTCCCTATCACATTCCCTGGTACTGTTGCAGTTATTCAAGACACAGAATATGAAAACACAGGTATTTTAAACCCTCAATACAGAACATACAAAGACGCGGAAGATGAAGATTTTTATTATTTTGTTACAAGAATCATGTCGGCAATCAATCCGACAAATTCCAATTTCAAACAACGGAAGGAGAGGCACTTGCTGAGTGATATATTTACTATAGCAGATGAAGCATTTGCATTGGTACTAATCTACAATGAGCATCATGTATGGGTGAACCAGCAGCGGCGAAAGGGTGATGCCACGATTCCGCGACAAAAAAAAAAATTCTGCGATTCAGACAGTGGAAGCAGAAATGGATGGATGGAGGAAGGTCGCGAGTTGTTCAGTGACTTGTGCGACAAAATTGGCGAGATGCGAAAACACCCAGAAACAGGAAGGAAATTGGAAGAAATGATGAGGGACAGATTTAGGAACGAAAGTTCGACAAATTACACCAACAATAAGCAGGGCGATGCAAATATTACTAGTAGCAGCTCCACTAATTGTAGTGGACCAAAGAAGAAAAAGAAAAGAAACGTCTATATTGATCCGGCAATAACAGCATTGATGAATGAAAGTTTATCTATGGGTGAACTAATGTAGAAAATAACAGTACATACATAATACAAAACTACTACTAATCTTGAACTTAATTTTGAGAATATTAGAAATAATGGAGGATTCGTAATACGTCGCAATAGGAATAAATCAAGCATAATAGAATCTACATTTTAAAAAGGGAATATTGTAGTCAAGAAATATAATTCACAACTAGGGGAGCAGAATCGAATTGTTGTTTGGTAGATTAATATTTTGGAATTAATACTGACTCAAGATTTCTTTTTTATTCGTGAATAGAAGTAAGTGTTGTTCGTACAGAATAATAATTCGGTTCTGCTAGAGACTGAAATAAATTATTTTTATTTGAGAGTAGAGTAATGTGCATCACGCGCACAGAAATAGTGCTGAGTTTACATATACCCTTATACGATCGTCGCGAATTTCAGGGTATCCAGAAATATTGCCGTGTTAAAATCACGCACAAAATTTGTGCGCGAGAAGTAAATTCGAACCCCGCGAAACAGTTCTCGGACGAGACAGGGTTGACTTTCCATCTCTACAAATTCTGACGAAATCAAGATCACCTGGAGGCACTCACAACCAAAGATCGTTTGGATTCCTTGAATGCCGTCTTTCAATTATAAGTGGTGTTTTGAATTTCCAACTCCTTCGGATTGAACCATCTGGACCAATCATGTTGCTTGAGTTGTATTGCTTATTCAAAGCTTTGTTGAGCGCTTGACTAATCTGTGAGCTGCATTTTCCTCCAACAAGATGCTCTCCCATACTGCTGCAGGTGGCATCAACAAACCTTGATGAATGTTTTTGCAGCAGCATATCTGCTTTGTTGTACCATCATTGATTACATTGATCTTGATAGTAGTAGTGTAGTAGCATTGTGACCATCTGGAACAACAAATTGAAGTCCCCATTCCTCCCAAGGACTCCCAATCTGGATCATTTGCATGTAAGACACAAAACACAGGATCCGATTTTTCAAGAGCAAGTAAAGAGGGTCGTGTTGCGGGGGGGGGGGGGGGGGGGGGGTTTGGTTGATTGGCTTCTCGTGTCAAAGTCTTCTGGTGAATAATGTGGATCCGTAGGTTCCACCAGAGGCTCCTCCTCTCCTTTGTTGTTTTCTTTGTCATATTGTTCTTCTACAGCTGGGATATATGGAGCAGGGCTGCCGTGCTCCTGGCTCTAGTATTCATGTTCTTCTCCCTGTTATTCTACACGTCCTTCCCAAATGACATCTTCATATGTATTCCTTGTCAATTCCTGGTGGAACAAATCCACCTAACCTTTCTTCTTGAATACTGGCAAAGAGCTCCTCAGATTTCTGTGACGTTGAAGTTTCCAAGTTTTTAGAAAGGCGGGCTTACACCAAACAACTGCACCAATGTGAGTGAACAGGTGGATGATTACAATAGCACAAGACAGCACACACCCACAGTTTTTTCCACTCTTTGGATCGGGCAACAAGTGGCAGAGGAGTGGTTGGAGCGGGAACTAGTGGGCCTCAATGTACCACCAGGGAACAGCACAAACACAACAAGTTCTCTGGTGGCACCATGCCTCTGGCACGCCAGGTGCCTACTATGCTCCAATCTGGATGGGACACAGAAAAAATATGGCTAATACTACTACATCAAAATCCTCCCAATTGCTAGTGCCACTGCACCACGTGCCCTCCTTACAAGAAGTGCCCTTCTTGCATGCTGCTGTTCCAGCCACGACCAGCACTTGCAACTTGGGGGATGATCACCATTATCAAAGCGACGAGTGAATGTCAAAGTCAGGCATACTCCTAGTACTCCTACTATGTAAATATTACTAGTAGAGTTAAATATTTTTAGAATCATAAAACATACTTCGTACTTCGTACTAGTAAACCTCTGCCCTTTAATTTTTTGTTCTTTGGCATGTCATATGTCTGTCCTTCATTATTTTGAATAGGACACAAAAAATATGACCACATCATGCGCATTATTTTATGTCATCCCCGCACTCATGCATCACGCAAGGGGGCAAAAGGGGTCATGTGTGAGTGTATTACCGGTACAGGTACGTAATTACGCACCGGTATGTACGGTACGTATGTATTCTTCGTGTGTATTGTTACCGGGAAAAGAGAATTTTAGAAAAGACTGTGACGGTCATGTCATCCATCTATTCAATTATAATAATACTCATATCATACGGGATTGTTTCTTATCGGCATGTTGGGTATTCTCTTCGTTTCATCAGTAATGCGGGTTTCGATTACGTGTCCATAACATGTGTGTGCAGCCTGGTACGGGTAGCATTCGAAATAGTTAACGTTACCTCGGTTTTTTATTGCCGAAGCATCGGAGTTATTGTTAGCTGGATTTTCGGCTTTCATCACGGTAATGTCAAACCGATAGCGAACATTGATTGTTTCCTTCAAGTTTCTCGTATTTAATTACCGGTATGGTACCGTGTGTTGAATGCAGTGCCTGCCGGTTTCTTCCATTCAAACCGCACCCTCACCTTGACCCAAACAATAATACAGTAATGCCTACGAGTACGGTACTGTAATGAAAACAATGGAAAATCCTCGCCTCTTTCAACAATAACATTCGAGAGAGGACTCGAGGACGTACTGTGCAGTTTGGCTACCGCACCGTACCGTAGGCACAGCACAGCACAGCACAGCACAGAGCAGAGCAGAGCAGAACAGAGTGCATCATCAACCCTCACTTTGCCGAGAAAGATTCCAGTCTGATTTCGTAAAAATCTCACATCCAATCCATCCAAAATCCCGACAATACTGTTGTATCGTGGACAAGAATCAACAAACGAAAAGGCAAACGCAAAACAAATTTCAAGCGAAGCGAAGCGAAGCGAAGCCAATCCAATCCAATCCAATCCAATCAAATCGCGGTGATTGTTGGACAGACATAACATGCGAAGATCTCGATCCGTACCGATCGAGCGCTACGGGAGAAGCGGAAGATATGACTATGGCGGTGGTCGTCGACAATCGTCGTACAACAACAACAACAACAACAACAACCACAGGAGCCGAGAGCGGGAACGCATCGACATGATCGACGAAATGTTGTCGATCGTTGACAGCGACAGTGATACAGCTGTTGATAGCGATAGCGACAGCGACAGCTACAGCGACAGCAATAGCGACTATCCCGTATCCAGACGGGGGTCGGTGTCGCTGTCGATGTCGCGGAGGGATTCCTATCGGGATTCCTATCGGGACCGATCCGTATCCAAAAAATCGCTCTTGTTCTCGGATTCCGACAGCGACGACTCCGACGACGATGATATCTACGTATATCGCGAGTCGGACCGGAACAGGAACAGGCACCGCGGTGGCGGTGGCGGCGGTGGTGGTCGCCGAGGAGGTGCGGTCGGGAAACGAAAGGACCGTCGCGCTGTATACTCGGATTCGGACAGTGACAGTGGCAGTGGCAGTGGCAGTGGCAGCTATAGCGATAACAACAGCGGTGATTCGAGATATCGCCGCCGCAACAGCAAGTACTCCTCGCGAAGCGACCGGAGGAACAGCAGGAGGGGCTCCAACAACAACAACAACAACAACAACAACAACCACGACTCCGTCAGTGTTTATTCGAGATCTCACCGGACGTTCCAACGATCGGGATCGAATCCAAACCTGGCGCAATCGATGAACTCGCGACAGCACCAGCAACAACAACCGCAGCTGGCACCACCGACCGGTCCAAATCCATCGTCGTTTCATAATTCGTTTCACAACATGAACATGAATACAATGGCGGTCCCAAATGGAAACGACCCACGATTGTTGAGATCCAATTCGATGCGAGGCATGGCAAATCTGGGACAAAACAATAATGTCTTCCCCGGAAATCAAGTCCAGGTAGGGGCTATGAATCAGAGCATGCGGAACATGGCAGGCATGCCCGGAGTTGGACTCCGAAGGGTTTCGTCGGTCAACAATCTTCTGGGAAACAACACGGGTTCACAACAGCATCATCATCATCATCATCATCAAGCACAGGTGGGAGGACCCGGCAACATGGCGAGAGCGATGTCGTCGCAATCGCTGAAAAATTTGGAACAATTCAATCGTTCGAGTCGCAATGTCATGGCACAGCAGGCATACAACAACATGAACAATCAACAACTCCCTACTACTAGACCCCCACAGGTGATGATGAGGTCTTCTTCCCAACGAAACCTAGTCAACAACAATGACGCATTGATGAATAACGCAACGACGAATACAATGCGAGCAGGATTGATCCGGAGTGCTTCCCAGAGGGGCATGGGGAACAACAACAGCGATGCATTGCAACAACAGCAGCAGCAACAACAACAACAACAACAACAGCAGCAGGGATCGAGACGGACGAACGGAGCAACGAATTACAACAACGATGCGGCGTTCAATAGTTCCGTGCGCTCGATGCGACCCGGGCTTGTCGGAGCTGCTTCTGCGAGAAGTCTACACACGAACGATGCGATGGGCAATCGCAATCGCAATCAAAATCCGATACCTCCTCCGCGGCCGGGTCTGACACGAGCGGTATCCAATAGGAGTGTACGTAACAGCAATGGATTGCTCAATACCGCTTCTACTCAATACGAATCTACTGCGTTTGTTTCTGCTTCCCACCGATCCCGCGGTATGAATAGAACGAGCGGCAATATTCGACCGGCAACCAGCAATCGAACGAAGAATAAAACCCGATCGGGTGCTGCCGCAGATTCGGCATCGGTGCTCTCGGGCGACACCCCGGTGAAATCGCGAGGACGACGGAACGGAAACGGAAACAGAAACAGAAACAGAAAGTCCCCCACACAACAAAGCCTCGCGGATCAAATTGCGTCTCGAAATCGACACCACGGAGACAACCATTCGGTTGTGAGCTACGGCGATCCCCCGGGAGTGGATAGCAAAAATCTGAACACGACCAAGCGCACGCGCCGAAGGAGAGAGGATGTTTCGGACCATTCGTCACACAACAATGACTCGTTCGGGGACGGTCAAGACGAAAGCTTTACGAGCCACAACGACCCCCCGGACATGTTCGAAGAGGATCATCAATCCTACAGCGATGGGACCGGTACTGGTACTGGTACCGGGGATGAATCCGAGTCAGAGGAAGAAAGCGAGGTATCATTCGAATCGGAAGTTGATCTTCGAATTACCTACAGCGATGACGATGTCTCGAGCGCTACTACTACTACCACTACCAGTTTCGAAGAAGACGACGACGACGACGACGACAACTACAATGACAGGAGACGTCCTAGTAGTACGCGCCCCTCCAACACTTGCGCACCGCTATCGGATAGTGATAGCTCGGTGAGTTCCGCTACTTCTGTGAGTTCGGACAGTTACGATCGACGACCGATGAGAAGACCAGAGACGGCGACAACCACTGCAAGGTCGTCGTCGGCAAGATTGTCATCTGATATTTCGTTTGAATACGACCAAGAGACTACGGCAAGTATGTATCCCACGCGAAGAAGACCGTCTCTGTCCGACCATTCCGAACGGTCGAGGGATTCCGAGAGTAGTGTCGACATCCTAATTGTCTCGGAGGAGCAAGATTCTCCGAGCTGGTTGAAACGAGATATTTCCAATAGAAAGCTGCTTGATTCAAAACCTAGTCCGAACACGAACTCCGATCGGGACACAACAAAAGTGACGAGAGAGACCTCTCTCTTTGACGATTCCAAACGGACGAGGGGTTCTGGCAGGAATGATGAGGACGACAGCAAAGCGCATAGTATCAGCAAAGGTGCAGACCGGAAACCTCTGAGCTGGTTCTCGAAACAGATTTCCAACCATAAACGACTCACTGAAGACGATTCCGAAGTGGCAAGGGATTCCGGCAGGAATGATAAGGATGATTCCGAAGTAGCAAGGGATTCCAGGAATGATAAGGATGACAATGAAGAACAGGACTCTCTGAGCTTGTTCTTCTCAAAACATATTTCAAACCACCAACGACTTATTCATAGGTATTCTTTTAGCTCTTGCTCGTCGGTTGAATCTTCACAAGAGATTATAAAACAAATGCAAAATACCTCTTCCTTCAAAAGTTTCGTGTGGGAGGATGATTCTGACAGCGAAGACGATGACGACGACGACGACGACGATGATAATGACACTGACAACAAAAGCAACGGAACCGATGGCATCGGTACAACTTCAGAACGAGGACCTGTTAGCTGGCTAGCACGGGACATTTCCAGCCGAAAGCTGATTGACAAGAATCCGAGCACCACCCGATCTCTAGAGCCAAACGTTATGAGTATCGAAGGCAATAATAATTCATCTTCTAGCAAAGCAGAGTCGGATAATGACCCCGAAGATACTTTCTCAACCTCGAAACACGATAGATGGAGTGTCAACCCTGTACGCACGACAGAAAGGGGCACGAAATCGACAGGAATGCGGGTTGGAAATGTACCAGTTGTTAATGAACCATCCAACCATCGGTCAGAAACCGACTACGTTCTAAAGTGCAAAGCAATTGATGATGGAGTATCTTCGTTTACGAATTTTGATACAGGCTTGGATGATCCTACGCTTACAACCGAAACTTTGTCGCAGGAGGTTCCATCCGTGATTATCAGCAAAAGATCAGATGAAGATGGTGGATACAAAGACGTTGACTCCTTGCTTTCATCTCCGATATGTGATACACAAAAGAAAAAGTCGACAACGAAATTTGAAAGCGAGTCTGAGACGGAAGGAGATCATTTTCTCAATGAAGACACTGCGTCAATTTCATCGAAGAAGAAAAAGCAAGCGAAATCCTCGGTCAGTACACGTACCAAAAAAAAATCAAAAGAAAAAAAATCAAAAAAGAAAAAGAAGGGAGACGGTGATGGTTCCAAGAAAAAAAAAATCCCGAATGAAGATGCCTTGAATGAAGCTATTGAGGGTGACATTGAGCTTTGTACGAAACAGAAGGCTCAAAAGTCGAAAAGGAAGAAATCCAAGGCAAAGAAATCTGATACCGACACGTCAAAAAAATCGAAAAAGAAATCGTCGAAAACGAAAAGGAAATCGTCGAAAAATAAAAAGAAAAACGCTACGAAAGAGAAAAAGAAGAAAGATTCGAATAAGATAAACAGAAAGACAGATGAGTCTGTTCCGTCAACCGCCAGCAAGGTGAAAGGGCGTGAAAAACCTAATGAAATTGTTGAACTAAAAGGTGCGAAATCTGAGAAGCTGAAGAAGGAGACAAGAGCTTCCTCGACAGATGAATCTGTTCGATCAACCGCCAGCAAGGCGAAAGGGCGTGAAAAACCTACAGAAGTTGTTGAACTGAAAGGTGCGAAATCTGAAAAGCTGAAGAAGGAGACAAGTGTATCCTCGACAGCTGAATCTGTTCGTTCAACCGGCAGCAAGATGAAAGGGCGTGAAAAACCTACAGGAAGTGTTGAACTGCAAGGTGCGAAATCTGAAAAGCTGGAGACAAGAGCATCGTGGAGAACTTCAACTAAGCAGAAATCTGCCAAAAATTCACCTAAAAAACCCTCGGAACAAAAGATAGGCTTTGAAGACAAAAATGTCATGAATCTGATAGACAAGCTCAAGGCCTATGAACTGAAATAATTCTGGTCAAAAATATTGATTGAATTAAAGTTTCAATTTTCTTGTTCAGTATCATCAACTTGTTATTATTTGATATTAAAAGGTTTGCCCGCGTGCATGTAAAAAGTAAATTTGTGAAGTTTTTACATCTGCAACATTCTGTCTGAAATGTGTGAATTGAACCATGATTCTCGTGACAGTTTTGAACTTGCCTGTTTTGAGTCTTTTGGGTCACACTATTGGGTCATTCCCGAAATACCTAAATCCTAAATCGGAAAAGGACTAACCCTTTGAACCTTAATCGTGCTGAAAAAAAACGTCAGCTTACAAACTTTTTTTGAATTTTTGGGTTTTTTTGGTACCTGATGGAGTCAATAAAAGGGCATCATTCTCAACTAAAGTAACAATCTACCGTATCCTCACTCATACTAGTGTGAAATACGGAGTAACACAGAGAAGAAGGGGGTTTTATTACTTAGTTGGGTATTTTTGGCTCATTTTGGCAGAAATCGGCCGATTTTCATACATAGGGTAAATTGCGTTTCACAATTTTCATTTGCAATCCGTTTCCGTATCTTCTTTGTTGTCGCCCCCACCTAGAAAACACCAAAGACTCCAACAATATCCCACGTTGTTTCCACACAACAAATAGAAAGGAGTGGTAAATTTGAAGCAATACTTGCTGTCTTCGAGGTCAAGGTTGCAATTGAACCGTGATTTTCGAACATAGAAAATTTTGCAATCTGCGTCGTCGTTGTTGCCCCCACCTAGAAAACACCAAAGACTCCAACAATATTCCACGTCGTTTTCACACAAATAGAAAGGAGTGGTGAATTTGAAGCAATACTTGCTGTCATCGTCCGATAACTGTCACGCGACCCCACGCGACCCCTCGCAAGCCCTATTTTCAGAAAATCGACCCTGCGTTTGTTATGGGCAAGGGTATTCTTTTTAAATTCACAATTTTTGTGGTAAAGATTTTTGACCCCCCTCAGGTTGCGACCAAAATTCTCCCCGAAGACTCAAAATGTCCATTGATCTCTCCATTTTGACTAAATTGATTTAAAAAATCTATTTTTCACTGCCACACTTTCTAACCTTAACCCAAGATATGAAATAAAATTAGTTTCAGAAGTGTTAGTTCGCTATGTTTCCGCGTTGTTTTCTACGGTATGTCACATCGTGTCTTCTTTCATACCATCGTGCCTTTTAATGCTCGCTCCGATAGCATCATGCTCGTTTTAACAAACTGTTGTAGAACTCTACAGCACTACCTTCCTCCTACACGATTTCACCACCATTCTTTCTTTTTTTTGTTTCCAAAAATGCTTTTTTCGTAGATATGTGTCCAGGTGTATTATGATAGTACTAGTAGTAGTAATGTAGGTATGATAGTATCGATTTCTGTTCGAGTGGTGAAACGATTTTTTGTACAATTCATGTCAACAATCATGGAACGGCGTTTCAGAATTCAGTCACCGGAACGGCATTTCATGCTTTTGTGTTCGAATCATGTTTAAATTTGAAATCTCAGTGCCAAACAACTTCCTAACCTTAACCCAAGATATGAAATAAAATTATTTTCAGAAGTGTTTGTTTGGTACTTCGTACTAGTATGTTTCTGCCTTGTTTCTATGTCACGACGTTTCTTTTTTCATACCATCATGCGTTTTCATGCTCAATCCGATAGCATCATGCTCATTTTCCTCATGTTCATTTAACACCCCTATCGAAACCATTTCTCCCCCTCCCTTCTTCCATTAGAAGAACATGTCACAACCTAGTAAAAATTGCCATCACTTCAAGAGTGGTTGTTATACCAAAATTCCCAAATCATTTATATGTCGTAGCTGCATGTCCTGTAAGGGCAAATCAAAGACATTCATTGGAAGCAGACAAGATTCGTCTACACACAAATCATACCGATATGTATCACGAGGCCTTTCACGTCACCTTGATTCAATAGCTTTTTGCCGTGATTTCTATTTAAACCATAACCTAATGGAATTTTCATCATCTGCCAAAGAAGAAACCACTAGTACAGTTTGTCATTCACCTTCACAATATGGCCTGACATTGACGGAGAATGGTCCAATTGTTCCTTCCGCTTCTGTTGCTGCCGCTCACACTAACAAGGCATCCTCAAACAAAACGTTCAACTCAGTTCTAAACAGTCAGGTAGTACACAACTTATTTGTTCCACCAATGGATAGAAATGTAATTGAATCACAGTTGTTTCCTTCAGAAGACAACAGCAACAACGATGACATGGTTATTCATGAAGAAATTTGCCTTCCTATTCAGAACGATAATGGTATGGATGCTGCGGAACCCATGGCATACCAACCAAACATCAATGAAAAAGAGCAATTGATCCGATCTCATCTTTCTTTTTCACCTACCAATAGGCTCATTGCTGAAATAAAGCTCATGAATCTAATGACGAAACACAAGTTACCTCTAAACACATTCAAATCTATTTTTCAATGGGCAAACGAATGTCAAACTATTCATGGTGTTGACTTTAGCTCTACCTACCCCTGCCATCGAGAAGCCATATTTAGTGAAATCAAGTCCAATTTGGGTATTTCAGAGACCAAGTTCGAGCCACACATAATTAACTGGTTACCTTGCAATTTACCCACCCAAACATTTGTTCGATCCTTCCCAGACGCACTTCATTCCCTTCTGACCAATAAGGAATTGATGCAAGAAACCAATTTGTCTTTTCCGAATGTCAAGACTCCTCTTTCACCCGAAAACAACCCACCACTCACCAATGAAACATACATAACAGAACTACACCATGGCTCTTGGTGGATGGAATCATGGAAGCAGATCTGCAATGAAAATGATGAAATCCTTGTTCCGATCATTTTCTACATGGATGGAATCAGCTTGGATGCACATGGTCGTCTGTCACTCACTCCTCTCAACATGACTCTTGGTATTTTCAATACTGAAGCAAGAAAACGACCTGACGCTTGGACCACAATTTATTTTCCTCCCGACACTGAAATTGAGAGCATAAGACACACGAAAAAAACCACGGCGAAAGATAATATTCAAAATCTACACACTGCGCTTGCATCGGCTTTGCAATCTTTCAAGCAAGTATGTGAAATGCAGGGTGGGTTGGAGTGGGATTATCTTCCGTATGCAGGAAAAGTGTTCAAAGTGAAAATGAAATTTGCGATTGCCTATGTTGTTGGGGATACAGAACTTCATGACAAACTATGTGGAAAGTATGGATCCTACACGCAAAAGGTGAAGAAATTGTGCCAACATTGTACATGTCCTACACGTGTCATCCATAAACCAAAAGCCCAAGTGGAGGAACTGACTCGGCTCTGGGTTCCAGAAGATTTTGAATCCCCCCCAAACATTTCTGCACGGGAACACCTGGAGTACTTCAAAAGCATTTCGCACCATCCCATAAAAAATGCTTTTCACAGCCTCAATTTTGGTAGTAATGTCAACAACATTCACTTTGCTACTCCCGGTGAGTGTTTGCATATGCATCAACTGGGTGTAGCACGTCGGGCAGTAGAATCACTCGATTCATTGTTAAAAGGTAGTCCTAAGTGTTGGTATGCCCCTGATTTAAACACGAATGGCACATCAGCTACTATTGGTTCACTTGCGCAGTTATACGGTGGTCTTTTGTCAAGGCAATTGGACAGAGATTTCCCCAGAACCAAGTTTTCCAGGCAGCTTCTCTCCATTACCAAAAAGGAGGGTAATGATTATTCGGGAATGCTCATTTCCATTCTGATCACCCTTTGTTCCGATGTGGCAATAAACATCATCAAGGACGCGACATTTATTCAGAAACAAGCTGAGGTAATTCAACTGATACTCTCCATGGAAGAATTCTTGAAGCATGGGAATATACCCATTTCTGGATTGGAAAATCTCCCCAAGATGATAATCCATTTTATCAATTGTATTAATTCTACCTGCCTCAGAGAGGGAATGGGTACAAAACTGATCAAAAACCATCTATACTTTCACCTTGTTGAGTACATTAAACTTTGGGGACTTCCATGCGGATGCGATTCTTTGTATTCGGAATCACACCACAAAACTGAAATCAAAGCACCCTCAAAGAACACTCAACAGAATGCTTCGACATTGATAATGCAAACGGCAAAGCAACAGGAACTCACAAACTTACTTAGGGGGTAATGTGTAGAAAAGTATCCAGTCCAAGCCATGAATACATTTATCATGACTCATTAAATGCATATTGGGAACAACTTTGCCCAACAGAATGCCCAAAATGTTGTGGTTTCACTCTCCAAATGGCAAACATGGGGGTATTTTTGGTTCAATTCCTGGGCACAAACTGACTTATTGGATAATGACTTAAAAAGTATCCGGTCCAAGCCATGAATACATTTATCATGACTCATCAAATGCATATTGGGAACAACTTTGTCACACAGAAATCCGGAAATGTTGTGGTTTCAATGTCCAAATGGCAAACATGGGGGTATTTTTGGTTCAATTCCTGGGCACAAACTGACTTATTGGGTAATGACTCCAAAAGTATACGGTCCAAGCCATGAATACATTTATCATGACTCATCAAATGCATATTGGGAACAACTTTGTCACACAGAATGCCCAAAATGTTGTGGTTTGACTCTCCAAATGGCAAACATGGGGGTATTTTTGGTTCAATTCCTGGGCACAAACTGACTTATTGGATAATGACTCCAAAAGTATACGGTCCAAGCCATGAATACATTCATCATGACTCATCAAATGAATATTGGGAACAACTTTGTCACACAGAATGATGGAAATGTTGTGGTTTGACTCTCCAAATGGCAGAAATGAGGATATTTTTTGGTGAAATTCAAGGGCACCACAAACTGTATTAATGGGTAATGACTCCAAAAGTATACGGTCCAAGCCATGAATACATTTATCATGACTCATCAAATGCATATTGGGAACAACTTTGTCACACAGAATGCTGGAAATGTTGGGGTTTCACTCTCCAAATGGCAGAAATGAGGTTTTTTTTGGTGAAATTCAAGGGCACCACAAACTGTATTAATGGGTAATGACTCCAAAAGTATCCGGTCCAAGCCATGAATACATTTATCATGACTCATCAAATGCATATTGAGAACAACTTTGTCACACAGAATGCTGGAAATGTTGGGGTTTCACACTCCAAATGGCAAACAAGAGGGTGTTTTTGGTGAAAATACAGGGCACAAACAGTCTCATTTGGTAATGACTACCAAAGTTTGCATACCAGGCCATGAATGCATATCACATGACTCATCAAATGCATGTTGGGAACAACTTTCAAATGCATAGTGGGAACAACTTTGCCACACACAGTACAGAAAATGTTGTGGTTTGTAGATACAAATGGCACACAAGACAGTACGGTATGTTAGGTGCAGTCTACGAGATTCTACATGTGACTAGAGGATTGAAATAAATAATCTTAGTGTTATCAAAAGTTTCCCTTTTGAAAAAATTATGGCGCGGGAGGGATGGCTTGCACAGGTACGTGATCTCCTACTACAAATATATAAGGGTGCGCCCAAGCCAAACAACACACAAAAGAAGTTAGGGCAAACATCATAGTACAGAACCAACGGAAAAACTCTACACACAAAACACCGTACACATACTACCCGAAACACCGTACACACACACACACACACACACACACACACGAAATGCAAAACACCGTACACACACACACACACACACACGAAAATTTAGAAAACCTGTAAACAAAGGAAACACTGTACACGCACAAGAAAGAACCCGAAAAAATTATTAGTACACACACAAAACCACACAAAAAGAAACACATGATTCTTGATCGACACCGTATTCAGAAAAAAATAAAATATGAATGCTATCAGAAAGACACGACGAAGCAAAAAATCTGAGGGAAGGACACTTCGAAACAACAAAACCATCCGGCACGGTGATCATCAAACTACAGGGGACAACAACGGTAAGAAGAAAAGAAGAGTTAAAACAAACATGGCAATTACTAACAAAGTGTGTAACAGTAATACCACAACTATGAACGAAACAAAGGGCAACAGTGAAAAAAATGATACCGACAACACAATTTCTACTACTACAAGCATGGAAGAACACAACACCATCAACCAGAGTAACGAAGCAGCACTGAGCATTACCAACAAAACCACCACTGCAGTAATGAACCAACAGAAAGGAGGAACAAAAACCAATGTGGTAGAGAAAACTTCCAATGGAGAATGCTTCGATACAGAGGATGTTGTGAACCGTGTCATGAAAAAAATCACTGACATAGTGGAACAGGAAGTGGCAAAACACTTACGGCAAATAGAAAGGGAACCACATATAGGGGTGGGAAAGGTAGTAATGGTACATAAACAAACGGAGGCAACCATGCAGGGAGAGGGGACTTACAATGCCGGCGACACAAGAGAACGAGCAGTAAGTACAATTACAGACGAATATGGGCATATGACAGACAACGATATGCTTAAGGCTTTGAGTAATATGACTGAAACACTGGACAAGGAGCTAAGAGATTACATCAAAAAACATTGGTACCATAACATGAAGTTCCCTATGGATGACAAGGTAACGGCGCATGTAATACAAAAGGCTGTTTAATCAAATGCGGTTATGGTGCCACAAAATATTCCAATGGCGTCATTCTCTTTCTTTTATAGGAAACAAGTAGGGACAGTACTGACTGCATTGAGGCACAACTCACAAACATTAGCGAGAAAAAACTGGATAGGTAAATACAGGTTGGGGAATTGGTTGTTGAAGGTAGGAATTTTGGAATCCATTTTTGGTCCGATAACGCTAACATGCTGCCCGTTGATACCGATGATACTTCCGTACAGCCGATTACAGCAAAGGTCGAGTCCCTATCACCTTCCCTGGTACTGTTGCAGTTATTCAAGACACAGAATATGAGGACACAGGTATTTTAAACCCTCAATACAGGAAATACAACAACACGGAAAATGAAGATTTTTATTATTTTGTTACAAGAATCATGTCGGCAATCAATCCGACAAAATCCAATTTCAAACAACGGAAGGAGAAGCACTTGCTGAGTGATATATTTTCTGTAGTGGATGAAGCATTTGCATTGACAGTGATCTACAATGAGCATCATGTATGGGTGAACCAGCAGCAACGAAAGAGTGATGCTACAATTCCGCGACCAAAAAAAATTTCTGCGATTCAGACAGTGGAAGCAGAAATGGATGGATGGAGGAAGGACGAGAGTTGTTCAGTGATTTGTGCGACAAAATTGGCGAGATGTGAAAACAACCAGAAACAGGAAGGGAATTGGAAGAAATGATGAGGGAGAGATTTAGGAACAAAAGTTTGACAAATTACATTGAGAAAAATAAGCATGGCGATGCAAATATTACTAGTAGCAGCTCCACTAGTTGTAGTGGACCAAAAAAGAAAAAGAAAAGGAAGTTCTATATTGATCCGGAAATAACAGCATCGATGAATGAAAGTTTATCTATTGGTGAACTAATGTAGAAAATAACAGTACATACATAATACAAAAATACTACTAATGAGAATATTAGAAATAATGGAGGATTCGTAATTTATGTTGCAATAGGAATAAATCAAGCATAATAGAATCTACATTTTAAAAAGGGAATATTGTAGTCGAGAAATAGAATTCACAATTAGGAGAGCAGAATCGAATTGTTATTTGGGAGACTAATATTTTGGAATTAATACTGAGTAAAGATTTCTTTTTTATTCGTGAATAGAAGTAAGTGTTGTTGGTACGGAATAATAATTGGGTTCTGCTAGAGACGGAAATAAATTATTTTTATTCGAGAGTAGAGTAATGTGCATCACGCGCACAGAAATAGTGCTGAGTTTACGTATACCCCTTATACGATCGGCGCGAATTTCAGGGTGTACAGAAAAATAGCCGTGTTAAAATCACGCACAAAATTTGTGCGTGAGAAGTAAATTCGAACCCCGCAAAACAGTTCTCGGACGAAGTGCATATGAGCTCATATACTGGCTCCCCATGTTTGTTCTTGCCAGGCTTGATAAAGATTTCAGGCTCTGCTTTGGATCTTTCAAAACCTAGTTCGACGAGACAGGCAGCCAGTAGATCACCAAAAAACTTTCCAGATGATCGAAGTCCATATAGAGCTTTGTAAATCATTGAAGGTGGCCTTCTAGTAGTCCAAATTCAGCACCAGCCTTGATACATACTTTCTCACAGGTGACAGCTTCGGGGTATGCATTACCAATGTCAGTTCCCCATGCTTCTAAGCTATTCAGTTCAGCAAGGAATAGGCACATGTGCAGACCACACAGGGAAACAACTCCTGCATATACACTGTGAACAGGAGCTTCAGTGAGATTGCCATTTGCAACTAGCCAGGCTTTGTGTCGGCCATCATGCTTGACTGCATAAATCATGTGGACCTTGATCTGTTGGAAACCAATGGGTATATTGCTAGCCTTGTAGATACCCTTGTCAATAAAGGTGTCATATTCTTGAAGCTGCGACATCTCCAGAGCTATGGCATCCTGCCATTTGGTGTTGCCATTGGCTGTATCAAACTGGATGGCTTCTTCATGGTTGTGAGGTACCTTGAATCCATACTGGTATTGAGGAGCAGTGCGGAAGGATCGAAGTTTGGCTTGGTGGATTAGCCTGTCTAGCTTCTTGGTTCTTCGGGCAAGGGAAACAATGCGTTTGAGATGTTTCCAACCAGGTTTATCAAGCATGTTGTTGTCCTTGGCATATTTGGCCACAGTAACAGGGTCATCTGTAGCTACATTGGATAGTGGCTCATATGTGCGTTCCATATTTTCCCATTCAATCCATAGGTTGTATTTGGAACCTTTGTATTGAGGATGCTTGTTGTCAAGGGGACCTTGATGACCAAGTATGCGTCGAAATGACCAAAGTTTGCCATCTTCTTGAGTGACATCCCTGTGTATATAATTCATGACATCATTGTAGGCAATGATATCTTCAAGCTCATCATCTGTATGTTTGCACTTGAACTTGATGAAGTCCTTGTTTTGCTCAAGACTGTTTTCAACATCATCAACTGTCATTCTTTTCTGGGTGCCATCAGGGAGGGGCATAAGAAAGGATCGACATTGCAAGTCGTCAACAGGGATGGCAGGGATGGTGATGGGTTTGCCATCAGCGTCAAATTGGGCATTGCCTTCTTCATCAGTAACAACTACTTTGGATGGACCAACAGATGGAGTAGCCGGATTGGTGGTTAGAGGTGGGGCTTCACTAACATCAAAACATGCTAGCTCAGGGGGACCAAAAGCATCTTCAGTGACAGGGACGCCGTCAGGGGTTTTGCTGAAGATGTGAGGGGTTGGAGGACCATCCAGGATCTCCCCATAGTTGGCAGGGATTGGAGAAGGTACAAAGCTTCGTGTATTAGGAACCTTGGAATAAAGAAAATTAGGCAAGGATGGCTGGGGAAGGCGAGTAGATGATGTGGGCAAAGGATCAGCCAGTGGAGGATACCGAGAGGAGGGACTGTCACCATAGGACTGAGGGGTGAGAGAAGCATCTTTGGCCTTGCGCCATGCAAGAAAACCATCATCAGTAAACAAGCCAGCATGCTTGTTGCGATGTTCAGGGTTTACAGCAGTGCGGACACCAGAGCGATCAAGGAGCTTATTGGTGATGGGATCCCAGATGTGAAAACAGAGACTATTGCCAACATGCTCAGCAATACCAACAAAATGGCCAAGGCACTCAGTGGTCTGGGAGCCAAACTGGGTGTCAGGAGTCTTGTAATAGATAGGTTCAAACCAAAAGAAACTGAGGTAGGGGCTGATGTCACCAAGGGTACCAGTGGCAATGTAGAATGGCTGTTTGTTGAAAAGAGTGGGATCAGACAAGTGGTTAAGTAGATGGCCAATGTAGGTCATACACAACAGCCAGAGATGGGGTGGGGTTCCCGTACGGTCCATAACCCTGTTAACAATGCGTTTGAATGTCTGGTAGCGTCATTCAAAGAGGTTTTGGTGCTGATAATAGGGTTCACTTTGCCATAAGCCAATCCACATCATTTTGAGGTAGTCAAGAACATTCTTGCTGGACTGGTAGGATCCATGATCACAAAGAAGTCTAAGTGGTCTGCCCCATTGGTGAACAAAATTTTGAAGACAGGGTAGAAAATCAGCAGTACTTCGCATTTCTTCCACATGAATGATATGAGATTTGCGACCGAAGAAAACTTGTGCAAGCTTGGAGCCACCATTGATGGCAGGGGTATCTGAGTAGATAACATCAGATAGGACATCATCATTGAAAGGGCGGAAATTCATGGCAGGCTGTGGGGATTGGAACCTTTTAAATATGTTGCCATCTGGACTGAGGGATAAGGAGCCATATTGGGTGGAATTGTTGAAGGTAGCCTTGATGCGATCAAGGGAGACCCATCCAAAGAAAGGTTTCAGAGATAAGTAATCCATATCAGTGGGTGAATGGATATGTGGCGCGGCAGTGATGTAATTGGAAGGTGAGCTTATGGAACACCGACTGAGTACTTCTTGGTGGATATAGTCAGTCGGACTGAGCCAAAAGGATGTATCAGAAGTATCCAACGCCTGGAGGACTGGAGTGGCGTTGCGGGACATGAATGAGGTAATTGCAGGAGAGGTGCCAAGGTTGGCATCTCGAAGCGTGCCAAATTCATCATAATTCTGATATGGGAGCAATGTGGCAAGAGGAGGGTATTTCTGAATGAAGGTGTCATCCTGGGGGGTATAGGCGCCATCAAGTACAGATGGATTCCAATGTTGATCACTTGTTATGATAACAAGAGGAAGTCGGGCATATTCTTCACTGGTGTACTTGCGCATGGCAAGATATGGTAATCCATGACGGATGTTAAGTGGGAACACATGTCCATCAGTAGTGGTGATGACTTGGGTCCCACCAGCCTTGATGGAGGTATCATCAACGAGCGAGAAGTATGCTTCCATCTGTGGAGAAGATAGGATGGATGGATGCTGACCGGTGTAGGCACATTCGTGAAAGATGATGATGACGGGTCCTCTGTTGGAAACAGAGTAGGCACCACATGTTGCAATAGGGATGTTCTGGATCTGGTGATTGTTGATTCCAGTGACATTGACATACCGCAGGGGGATATCCTTAGAGATGAGACATGCATCATTTCCTATGATGCAACCATTTGCGCCTCTGTCAACCATAGCATAACCAGGTGTGGAGACATTAGTTTTGCTAGAGTGATTTACAGCAATGGGAGTTGCTGGTAAAACAAGAGATTCACAGTCTGGTGGAGACCAATGGTGGAATTTGGCAGACAGTGAAGGCTGGCCAACAGGAACATAGACATTGCCTTCTTTCTTGTAGAGGACATCAGGATTATCCGCAAGGAATCGAGCTGGGTGTGCAGGGGAAACAGATGATTTGAGTGGCCTGTTATCAGATTGAGAAGATGCCTTGTATACACCAAGGGATTCATGGAACGCGGATCTTGCTGAGGTTTCTTCTTCAGGTGAAAGGGTCTGCTCATCAGTATGATGTTCATAAGCGCGACGTGTGATTGGCTTGCTGGAATTGGGGTCTGGTGGAGGTCCAGTATCAAGGAGCTTGGATCTGAGACATGCAACAAGTTTCTTCTTGTCATCAGCTGTGAAGCCAAGCCAATGTTTCATGCCATGCTTAGAGAGAGTTTTCCAAACTGCAGATGGTAGTCGTGTGCTTGGATCTGGTGTTCTTCCAGCCTTGTATACAGCATAGTCCTGGTAGTCACCATCAAAGTCGATAGGGGGTAAATATGAAGCAGTGTCATCAGTGATAGCAGAATATGTGGATTGTGTCATAGAAGATAAATCATGAGCATAAGCCTTGACAGACATTCGGCTACGAGGTTGAGACAGTGATGCTTGGGAATCCAGCCGGGTTGCTTCAAGGAGGAGAATATTTTTCAATTCACTGATAGCAATGGCTTCATGCTGTCGAAACCTGATCATATCCTGGGCTGCAGGAGGATCATCGACCTTGCAGAACTGTTCACTGAGTTGAAAGCTGCTACTGCAGGCCTTGCAGAGGTGTGTCTTGACAGTATCGAAGTCAAGTGGCCTCTGTGGATCATGTAGTGTGTTGAGGTGTTCCAGCTGGGCAAACCACTGGGTGATGAACTTGACTTTGGTGTCCTTTCATGACCTCAAGTCAATGTCCAATAGATGCTGCATCACAATGGAGGTGTCATATACTTTGGATTTGGACCTGTCATGTAATGCGACAAAATCGAAGA
This sequence comes from Pseudo-nitzschia multiseries, assembly GCA_037355745.1. Lineage (NCBI taxonomy): Eukaryota > Bacillariophyta > Bacillariophyceae > Bacillariales > Bacillariaceae > Pseudo-nitzschia > Pseudo-nitzschia multiseries. The sequence continues at coordinate 2,429,761 of CM074784.1, read as the reverse complement.
AGGCTTGTCGGCCATCTCTTGTGGTGGTATGGCTGAGCACACAGGAAGAGGAGAGGTCACTTTGGAAGACATGTAGAACAAGGGTCCAGAAGAAGGCACATTGCTTGTCATGTAGAGCTTTTGTATACCCGGTGAGTGGTATATCGGGCCAATTGGGATAGAGGAATGTGTGAGTATCGATGTCGCATGTTTCTAACTTGCCCTTGAATTTGACAAGCCAATGCTCAAATCTTGCATCATTTTGTAGTGTTGGAAATGTGGTTTTGTCCCTTGATTTCTTGGTCCATGCCTCGTATTTGAGCTGTTCGATGGATCTTGTGGATCGTTCTTGCTGTTGGGATGTGCCAGCCACGGTTCCAACATCAGCTGCAGATTCTCTTCTGGCCTTGACAATTCCTCTAATGTAATCCTTGAAGGCATCCTTGGTGTAGTGGTTTCGATCTTCCCAGTCTAATCCTTGCGACGTGAGATGTTGTCCAAAATCGATGACTCTTTGTAAGTACAGCTGTACATGTTTGGAGAGTGGTGTTCGTGTTCCCCTCTCAAGGTATGCTAGATCACCAATGTTCTTGATGTACAGGAAGTCCAACCATGTCTTGTATTGGCCAGCGATGAGCGCCTCACACAAGGTGCTGTGGGACTCCTTTGGGACATCGAAGGAGTCGTGCAAGAAGGTGGCTAGTGCTTGGTCAAATGATGGAAAGAGGTCTGTGATAGATGTGTCCTCTTCATCATCTTGGGTTGGATTGCTCTGTTGGTCGGGTGCCATGTCGGTTGTGGGCAGGCGAGAAGTGGTTGCGGCGCTTCTGGGTTGGAATGTTTGGAATTGTCCTGATGACCTGCTTCGTGTTCTACCGGCGACCGGGATGTTGGACATGTATGAATACCTAGGGAATGCGGGATTGGTGTCGACTTGTCCGTCGTTGGTCTTTTATCCGGGAATGTGATTCCTGGATGGAGGTAGATTGCTATTGGCGTGTCGAATGCAATGGGCTTCTCGTGTAGTCGGATCAGAGAACTATAAATCGTCGTCCGTAGTCGAATCAATTGATGATCTGCCGCCGTCTTCTTCTTCTGCAAGCTGCAACAAGCTTGCGACTGTTAATCTGTTAATTTCCTTTTGAAACTGGCTGTTGAGCTGACTCAATCCAAAGGCAAAGAAGAGCAACGGGAGCTGTGGCTGCAGGCCGGTTGAGGTGCCGGTCTGTTGTGTTCTAATATTTCTCTGATATCCACTACGACTGGACGCTAATCCAATCAGATCTATTCTGACTATCGACAAACGACGCAATCAGTTAGATCTTAGGCTTGTAGTTCTACAGTAGGACACAAAAGGAGCGTCCGGTGCAAGGTTTAAGGTTGAATAATCAAATAATCTAAAAGTATAAGCGATTGATCTTGCTGGAGAGCAAGATAGCGCTTTAAAGATCGTACTGCCGCTAATACAGCACGATACGAGTATTTTATACAGGTAAAATACCGTGTTGTTGCTAATACAACACGGTATATCATGTAATTCGTGTTGCCGCTAATACAACACGTATTTTGTACAGCAGAAAAGGAGTTGTGAGCAGCGCTTCGAACCTCTGCTGTCTTTTCTTGAAAACAGAACACTTAGCAGAAGATAGCATATGCTAACATCTGACATGTGTTCTTTCTTGGATCACTAAGTATCAAACGCGAGTGACGATCGATTCTTCTCCTCCAGTTAAGTATCGATTCTTGATCCTAAGAATGAGCTATCGATTCTTTTTCTTCCAGTTAAGTATCGATTCTCGATCGTAAGAATGAGCCCAGTATTTTGCGAGGTTTCATTATTTCCGATTTCGTACCTCTACCAACCTAGACACGAAAGGAATTTAATAGCGGGCCTTCCAAGTCACGTCAATCTTGACATCAAAGACCATGTGCATAGTAATTTTGGTATGCCCTACTGGTATCTTGTCTTCCTCGTTGAATTCAAAGGCAATAGAACTATTTCTCATTTCTTTTGCAATAGCCCGAGCCCATTGATCGGTCCCCATTTCAAGATTGATTGCTTTTGCCTCCGCGATCGACTTAGGGAGCCGGACCCTGTACTTATGGGACTTAGCCCAGTATTTGGTTCTAGCACCAGATATTATCCGGTCTTTCCTTTGAAGTACCTTATAGGCCCACCACTTAAACGCCGGCTCATTTATGATGCCTTCTTTGCGGGCGTATATTGCCGTTTTGATCGGGAAGCTTTCCTTCATATCACTTAACTTTGCCCAGGCCGTAGTGCCATCTTTCCATCTAACAAGTAACTTCCATCCCCTTGTTGTTGGTTTTGTTCTGATCTGACCAGATTTTGTTGTATAGGTAGCCTGTTCTATAGATAAGGCCTCCTCATCCTTCTCAAAATTGATGATCTCATCCATTAAACAATACATGCGCCCTTCATCGTCAACCGAAGAATAAATACTTTCAGCAAGCATATTGGTTGTATAGATTTCTATAGATCCATCCGGCACAGAGACCTCGTAAGACCTTGTGTCTAAGAGTGAATTGTAATTCTTTTCACAAACCAGCACACCATTCTTATCCCTGCAACGGGTCTTGACTAGTCCCCGGATTCGTTGGTCCCCTATCTGGAGTAACACTTCACTTCCAAGATATTCATCAAGATCTTTGTCAGTAAAGTCATCAACATCCGGGGAAGAAGCCTAGGCTTCTGCCATGAGAATTTCATCCTCCCCCTCATATTTGCCATCAAATAGGCCCAGAGGTGGTTCGCCAAGTTCATTTTCAAGATAAGTATTGGAGGGTTTAACCTCGTTGCCTATTTTTGCGTTGATCTCTTTGTTGTGTGCTTCCAACTGTGATAGGATATCTGGATGTCTCCATTCTTCCTCGTATATTGCCTGGGTGCTGTTTGTTATGTGAACCTTTCCGGTCTTAAATAAGACGTAGTGACAATCCCCTCCACCAAAAGTATCTCCACATGGACCCAACCACTGACCGAGCCTGTTTGTCTTCCCATTTAAGCCGTACCACCAAATGAAATCATACCAGTCATGGATCATATACAGGGTGATGTCCAAAGTATATCCATGTACCAGTTCAAAGCTAGTCCTCCCCATTGAAGAAGGGTCACTCGATGCCACAAGGTTCATCTGGCCGGCCGCTAGCATCCCACAGAAGGCCCAACACCTCCTGGGACTGCCTTTCTTAGAAGTCATCCAACGGATTGCCCTTCTCAAGTCCCTGGCACTGTGTTCTGCTGTATGTTGCCATGAACAGTGAGGCTGTATGTACGTTTGTCGAATGCGGTACTCCGATCTGAGCTTGTCCCATCCAGTGTTGTGTGTCTCATGGTTGCCTTGAGCCTTTGCGCCATCGGTAACAAGCTGTTCTGGAATTCCTAGTTCATTTATGAAGCAAGATAAGCCATCATGGCACCAAACTTCCCCCCTGACAGGATAGAATGCCACATAGCCCTTCCCATTTGCAAAGATCTGAGCTGCTGTGTCATTTCGGATGATGCTGGGAACCTTGAACTTCATAGTATCAGCATACCATCGTCCCTTCAGTGACTGCCGGTTCCTCCACTTCTGTGTCTTCAGCCTCTTTGTAATAGGCTGGGACAGTTGCCGAATACCGTCTTGGGTAGTAACTTGGATAGTAGCCTTGGCCCGCTTCTCACTGATGTTCCACATCTTAGCAATGGCCTTGGCGTCATACCTATCGACCTTGTTGGGGATCCGTATGGGAGGTCCCCATTGTCCCCTTTGTATGAAAGACTTCTTGTCAAGGGACATTTCTTGGTTGAGAACATCTTGTTGACGCCTTAACAGCTTCCTTTCCTTGGTTTGGGCCTTGGCTTCCTGTTGAATGGCAAGCTCGGCTTCAGATAATGAGGACAGACCGGTTGAAGAAGGCTTGGTGGAAAAGTCAGAAATCATAGAATTTGTTGAATTTCGAAGATTTTCTTGGTCCTCCCGGGTGGTTCCAGCGAGGGCTGAAATCAATCGTGTAGAAGCATCCGTTGGGGTATATCCTGTGCGTTGGAAAGGAACTTGGCCAGTAAATACAGAGGCAAGATGAAGTAGCCGGTACTTGTCATACCCTACACCTAGTGGTTCGGGATGAATCTGGATGAATATTTGACTGGGGTCCCACAAGCCGGCACGGACCCTGAAAGAGTAGCAACGACTCACGGGAAAGAGGCATTGGTGGCGGCTTCTTCCTCAGCGAAGTGAGAGGAGTAAGGGTCCCATGTATGAGTATGTGTAGCAAGTATATGCTCACAGGTTGCAAGTTCCTTCTTTGTAGGCTTGCGGGATTCAAAATAGGATATGACTCCATCGACCTGAAGAGGAAGGAATAGTTCCGTGTCGGCGGAGTGGAATGAAATCCCATGGGTAGACGTAGAGTCATACCTTCGGGGCGTATCTTTGACCTTGTTGAAGTTGCAATCACGGACTTGATTTGGACAGATAAGGCTATTGTGAAGACTGTCCCCAAAATAGAACGCCTGTCCGAAAACCAATATGTAAGTAATCCCATCCGTTGGATTCGTCCAAGCTGTCGCGCAACGGGCAATGGGAACATTCTTAAGGGGTGAGTAAGTGTCTGAAAACGGTGCAACGTCCACATATGTCAATATGGAATCCAACAAATCAAGTAATACCATATTTGATCCCGCAGCTGTGGTATCAGCATGGCTGTCCAACTTGCACCAGCCAGTATGGGAGGATGGTGAGCCAAAGCTCTTGATATGGACTACTGGCCGGCCTGCCCGGGATATGATCGACAGGCCCCGGCCGGCAAATCAATCTTGATTCTTCTTCTTGTGGGTATGGCTACCAAATTGGTCGCCAGCGGATCCCTTTGCTGTAGCGTTCTCGCCCTTGGCTTCAACAAGAGAAACCTGTGCAGACTTTGCAGGGGAGTGGAGAGCTGGGCGGAGAGCCCGTACTTGGTTTTTCTGGGCCGCAGACATAGTGACCCAGACTTCTTTCGGATAGATCTTACCCTCAAGAGGTCTGTTGTATGTACTGGAAGTCTTCTGTTTCTTCTTGCCAGATTTCTTGTTGGAAGAGGAGTTGCCTTCATTGTTGGGTTTGTTGCCCCTTTTTCCCTTGAAGGAAGAGATTTTTCTCCAACTGCCTTTACGACTGGTCTGCATCTTCTTGATACCAAACGCTTGAGTGAAGTGAGCAGCTGCTTTGTCAAAGTTGTTGTACATACCCCCTCCTTCATTTAGGACTAGTTGGACCGCTATTTCAAGCCTTGGGTCCGATATGGAGTGACAGAAGTCAGTAACAAACTGATCTTCAGGTGGGGAAGCCTTGTGCCTCAGCAGGAACTCCTTTGCATCGTACCACCGCCTCTTGTGTTTGTCAAAGCTGTAGTTCTTGGTATCCCCAGAGTAGGTAGAGCTCTGTAGGAAGGCCCTCTTTTCTTCTATTAGGAGTCGGATATTTGCCGATTCATATGCTTGGGAGTATAGTGTGAAGTATGCCTTCCTTCCATCTCCTTCGGAGCCAAGCCCTTGAATGTAAGACCAACCGGGACCCGCCCCTACCAACTTGAATAAGATTCCCCATAGTGTGTTGTTGTCCTTGGCCCAGTGAGACCCTGAATGAATTGTGCACCGTATAGAATACTCAGTCCAGTCAGCATACTTGTCTATCGGAGCAGACCCAATGGTCCCCTCCCTTTCAGCGTCGCTTACTATGGAGTCCTTCTGGATCGTGTAGAGTAGAGATGTTTTAGTGACACCCCTTTTATGTCGGAGGTATTCCTGGAATCTCTCATCAAACTCCTTGAATTTTGACATTGCTGTGAGTGGCTCCGGGAGAGTCAGGTCCCCAGCAGCCGTGTTGCTGTCATCTTCCTTCAGGGACTTGAGGTGCGCCCGAGTCTTGGCCTCTGCTTCTGGATCAGACATCCAGTCAACCGGGGTAACAGTGGCCCCAATGAGAGGTTGGAATTCAATCCAAGCCACAAATAACTTGAGCCGGTCACCAAAGACCCTCCCAATGTACACCTGTTTCGGGTCGGGACAATAGTTGTGTTTGGTTTTGTTGACCCCGTTCACTAGAGACTTGATAGCCGATTCATCCATGTCTCTTAGGGAGTCGGTGCTGCTGTAACCAGTCCAAAATAGCTCATCTGTGGTAATCCGGTTCAACCCAAAAGATTCCAGAATCTCCCTGAACACTATCTCAGTCGGAGTTAGAGACCTCTCCCCTGCGTATCCGGGGATTCCCTCTAGTCGCTCCACGCGCTCGATCACGTCTTGGACCTCCTGTGTGAGTGCTGGTGCCCGGTTGGTGTCCATCATGGTCCTAATGAATTCCATTTGCGCCGCAGTGAAGCCAAGATTGACAGGGACTTCTGGTCCATTGTCGGCTGGAACCCCGGGCCCATTGTTGGCCGGAACCCCTCCAGGCTCACCATTGTTGGCTGGTTCAGCCGCTGGTGCAGCTGCATTGTTGTTGCGTTGGTTCCGCCGGATTGGTCTTGCTCTTGCCATGGTTAGTAGTTTGCTCTTGGAGTACCTGTTTGTTTGCCTTGGAAGTGGTATATGGCTGATTTTCTGAAGAGTGATTTGTATTTCTGAATAATCCCTCCCCACGCGATATCACTAGCACTGGGGATTTTTCTAGCAACTACTCCATGTAAAATTCTGCAAACATTTATATTCCGAACGCGATTTCTTGGTTGCCCTATACTTAAGCAAACTGTTCGGGTTCCGATCCTGGATCGGGGCCGTTGATTTGGCTTATGACTTCTTTTCTTGGCTGTTGAATTGATTCCTGTAGGGTTAAATTTTTTCCTTGCCGTTGAATTTACTCGTGCAGGATTTTGGTGACCGTTTTGAATCAACTCGCTCCTTGTTCCCGCAGGAATTGTGGCCATTGGATTGTTTCCCCAGGAATCGGGACCGTTGGTTTGTTTACCCGATATTTTACAGGTTACTAGTTCAATGGATCTCTCTAACGAGCGGGAGTTGAAACTGCTCTAGAATAATTCAACTGCCCTCCCCGTGTAATACCGGCTACTAGGCCCAGCTTATTGCACACGTCTGTGCGCTGTCCTGCCGTATAACGATGATTTCTTCATCCTGTACGGAGGACATACGGCCCCTTTTCGGGTAGCCGTTTGGCGCGTGCTCAGTCCTTGACTGTACTGATGCTGCGGGCTGTTGGGGCCGGTATCTCCTTGTCGCCGTTTCTATGCACACCTAGGTGTGTTGTCAGTCCTTATCGTGTTGTTTGAGGCGCCATGTGGGCCTCTCCATGCATGAATTGGAACACGTTTACTTTTGAATGTTAAGACTGCGGCTGTTTTGGCCCCAAATTTGATATCTTGTATCAATGGCATTTGCTTTCCCCCTAGGCCGTTATTTCGTTTGAGAGAAGCAAGAGGTATTAGCTCAAGCCCGGCTGCACTAGTGCCATTACCCATCTAAGTGCTCAAACATGGACATAGCCTTCAGGAGGGTCTCTGATTAACCGGTGATCAGTTGGTAATCGGTCTCGCCCCTTCCATTGTCGTCTGAATCACTAGACCACTCATCGTCCATTGGAAACGGTAGCCGATTGTTGACTGGATCCTCAGTCTTGGTTAGAGTCTGGGTCTGATAAACTCTGATTCCTACTTCGTATCATTAGATTGCGATAGATAGATTTTGTTGTAATATTGATTAGGTTCTAAAATTGTGAGCATTACTACAATCGAAGGATACTTGGATCGCACCTCCATCGATCTCTCTTTACCTGCCGTATGTGCGTTAGGGTGAATCCTATAAACAGTTATTTACTTTGGCGACCATCACGAGTAAGTGATCCGGCCTGTCTGGTGTACGTCTCACAGTCTGCCAGCATGTCCTTAACCGCGTGATTTCTAGATCGGATTGGAAATCCGACAGAGTTAAGACTTTCGTTTGGCCCCTCAAAAATGAGCGATTTGTACGTCGCTGTGCGTACAGAACGATTAAGGGATACGCATGCCCGAAAAAAAGCAAGTGTAATAGAGCTTCCGGTGCCGATAGCTCAGTCAAAATACCAAGTAGGGACCTGGGACAAAGTGTTTTCTAAGACATTTTTTTTACGAGAAGTAAGAATATCAAGTCGGATTTGAAATCTGACAGAGTTAAGACTTTCGTTTGGCCCCTCAAAAATGAGCAATTTGTACGTCGCTGTGCGTATGGAACGATTAAGGGGAAAAGGCTATTCTTTAGGACTTTTTGACCCAAAAACCGGTTTGCACCTAGATGGCAAACCACTATTTAGGACTTTGACCTAAATGTCATTGGAATGCAAGATTGGACTTTTTTCATTCCCTTTTACCCGCCCAAAGGACTAGTCCCACACCCAATGGATCCCCAATTATGGCTGATAACACTACAAAATTTCCTCACGCATCGGAAAAGGGTATAGTGCTTTATCTGCATGCTTTATCTGCAGTTGGTCTGTGACAAGGAGGAAGAGATACATATTCGCTCCGCTCCGGACATAATGTTTATATCATCACCGTTAGCATGCCCCCGGCCAACAAAGGAGGAGGTCGTAAGTCCGGTGCCAGCAACTATAGCTGAGCCAAACTTATCAAACTGCTCAACACTGTCAAAGAGCTCCTTCCCATTAGTCCCGATGAATGGGATGCAGTTGCCTTAATTCATAACAACAACTTTCCTGAAACTGACAGGAATGCTCATTAACCTCCGCAGGAAATACACAAATCTCTATCATAGAAAAATCCCTACTGGCAATCCAAATTGCCCCAAGGAGGGGAAGTTGGCAAAGAAGATCAAAAAGTTGATTGGTGATAGGGCACATGTTAGCAATTGTGGCAATGATGAGTTAAATTTGGAAGAAGGTTACAGGAACACTAGTAGTGGTGAGGATGACGGCCTTGTTGACATTTCAGACGACAACATTCCCCTTCTCCGTCAACCTTCGCAACCAACTCAACCAACACAAGCTGAACTCAATGTACCAATCGTCTTCCCCGTCACGATACCAAACGCAAGGAACACCAGAGTGGAGGAAATCCTATCCTTATTGAGGGAATCTTCTGAGATTGATAGGGAAGATTGCCGAAAGTCAAAGAGAACATGACCGGCAAGAAAGAGCCAAGCACATGAGAACCACCACGTCCACCCTTGTCAACATTGCCACCTTAATTGGAGACCAACTTGCGCCCAACGCAAACCGCAAGGAAGCAAACACCAACAAAACAGAAGTTGAAGAAGCGGAACTTCTTAAGGCATTGGCTCCTGCTTAATTGCAACAGGCATTGGTGGACTTGGGTCTATGTCCACCTCCACCCAGGATGGATTGTTGACTTTGAATCTCAGCTTCAAATCGTGAAGTTGGTGAAGTTGGTGAAGTTGTTACATGAAAGTCTGAAATTGATCGGAGACAAATCAATGGGAATCAATGATTCCCACGTCCATGTATGCAAGCACATGCACCCGGGAGGATTCCTATTTCCATGCATCAAAGAAGTGATGGGATTAACTTCGTCCGGCCATGTGTTGAACCCCTCTTAAGGAGTTGAAGCCATCTTAAGGAGCTGTATGGTTTTTACAAACCCAAACACCAAAAGTGAAACTACTCCAGAGCAATCAAAAATCGAAACTACACGTATTGATTCAGCAAGCTCCAAGCTTGCTGATAATTCCAAAACTTAGCAACAGCAACAGCAACAGCAACAGCGCAAGCTATGGCCAAATCTGATTAGCAACGTCCAAATCTAATCCATCATTAGAGATTAATCTTTATCTACGCTTTCCAATCGACCAACCAATCCAAGTTGACCATGGTGGATTGATCAATCATCAATAATCTACTTGTCGATTGGACCTGACAATCTACTCAACCACCCAAAGTGAAACTTTGAAATCCAAACCTTAAGTCCAACTTTCTTCCAAATCCAATCCTTAAGTCCAACTTTGGAATCGCAAAACATCCAAGCCCGGATCGAGCACCCAACGGCTATTTGTTAATTTCCTTTTGAAACTGGCTGTTGAGCTGATTCATCCAAAGGCAAAGAAGAACAACAGGGACTGTAGCTGCAGGCCGGTTGAGGTGCCGGTCTGTTGTGATCTAATATTTCTCTGATATCCACTACGATTGAACGTTGGTTCAATCAGATCTATCCTAACTACCGATGGCTCAGTCAGTTAGATCTTAGGCTTGTAGTTCTACAGTAGGACGCATGGACGTCCGATGCAAGGTGTAAGGTTGAATAATCAAATAATCTAAAAGTATAAGCGTGTTGACTGCTGGGGAGCAAGTCACCGCTTTAAAGCGTGCTGCCGCTAATACAGCACGATATAAATACGAGTATTTTATACTGTAAAGTACCGTGTTGTTGGAAATACAACACAGTATATCGTGTAATCCGTGTTGCCACTAATACAACACGTATTTTGTGCAGCAGACAAACAAGTTCGTGAGCAAAAGGCCGAACCTCTGCTGTCTTTTCTTGAAAACAAGACACTTAACGAGATAGCTAGCATATGCTAGTTTCTGGCGTGTGTTCTCTCTGTGATCTCTAAGTATTGAATATTTCGATCGTACGAGTGACGATCATTTGGCTCACAAGATCAAGCCATTTGGTCAATAATGAGATACTTAGCTCACAAGATTGAGCCATTTGGTCCATAATGTTAAACAGTATGATTCGTGTGCAACCAAACTGGACGCGTGCAAGTAAAGAGAGCGCGTGCGTCTGAAAGAATGAGATACCATCGTACCTCTGTTACGTATTACTACGTTGGACGTGAAAGGAATTTAATACTATTGAGCACCCAACAGCTCAGTGACTCAATGGTGCTCAACTACTCAAACATGTCAGTGGCATCTTCTGTTGGTTTGTTGGCATAAGAGAAGTATCCATCCTTCTTATGCATGAAGACATTGAGGATCTGGTTGTGGCCAATCATACAGGTTTGGTAATTGTACAAAAGAATTGCCAAGTGCACAATGACTTTCCTATCTCCAAGTTTCTCATATCAAAGCTTTTCTTTCAATTGTGGAAACTGTCCTTGGATCATTTGCATTCCCCACTCAGATAACTGTGGAAGGGATGTTGCTTCGTGGTTCAACAGAAGAGTCGCCGCATTGTCTGCATATGTTGGGAGCTCTGGATGAGGAATTCTTTCCCCACAAGCTTGAAGGCAGAGTTGACACACACTTTTCTACAGTACTTAATGAACATGTCTTCCATTTTCTCATAAATACCATAATCAGAAATTGTGCTGTCATGCCAATTACCAGGGCAGTTGAAAGTGGCTATGCAAATTTTCCCATCAGGCGCAAAGACGAATACACTGTTGACAAAAGTGTCAGACGCCCAACCCTTGTAAAATTGATTCTGTTCCAGCCAATCACCAGACTGTTGGATTCTGAGTTTAAGTCTATCCGCAGCACCCCATACTCAATGTTGGGGAAGTAAGGGATATTTGGCACCAATTGCGCTGATGTATTCATTGAGCAGTTCTTCAGTTGGAGCTGCAACCTTTGCCTTTGGGCGGTTCTGTAATGCCATCATCAGAACTTTTTGTGAGAACTTCAACCATTTGTACACAACAGAAGATGTAAGTCCAAACGCCAATGAGAAAGATCTTGCAACAGATCCTCTGAATGAAACCAATGAAGTACTAACCCAAGACAACAGGTTGCATTTGCCTCGTATTTCCTTCCTTTAAGTAATCTGTTGTTGTCCTTTCACTTTCGGATATGTCCCATGTTTTTATCAACTGTGAACCTATTGAATATGGGTTTAAATAGACCTAGAAGCTCTCAAAAGACCTTGTGGCTGATGCCACAGCAGTTGAGAAGGGCCTGATCATTACCAGACATGAAGAGGTACTACATAAAGGGAGATCAACAAAAACGACAAAGGGTTATCCTTGGTGTTCTCCTATCTTGTCGGTGCCTTTCATCTTCATCATCTTCCTTTTCCTCTAGCAGAGACAAGCAAACAAGCCACTTGTTGAGTAACATAATCAAGAGCAAAAGAAAAAATGTATCAATCAACGTATCGTCGGTTGAATCGCTGAATTTAAATCTAATTGTGTGAAACCCACATTTCATTTTTAATCATAGGAAGAGGACAATTTTGTCATTAAGATTGTTGTGTATGGACGAATTCTGCATTCCCAAAATGTCAATTTAGGTCAGTAATAAATGGTTCCTGGAATACAAATTTTAGGACTTTACGATCTAAATGCAAGTTAGGTCTTTAGGTGTTTCGGGAATGACCCATTTTTTTTGTATCAGGAGTCATAATTTCAGAGGGGTGCGACACACAGTCCGCCCTTTGTCTGTTTTTGCTGCATGATTTAAGAAGAAAAAATGAAGGTCCATGAAACCATGATGGTCGGATTTTGGAAAAAACTTCCCCAGCTATTTCGTTTTTAATCTCAGTGACTGTGAAATACCTTATTCCAAAAGCTACTTCCAGTCAATATGAAACATTGACATTAGATCGGCTTATTGATTACATACTTGGTAGTAGTGTGCCAGCCAGTGTTTTTCTGAATTTTTGATTTTGGTCTCTCTATCAACTTTTCTAGTTTTGCTCTCGTGAGCTTACTACTTCAGTAACACGTTTACGCGTGTAATCCACTAGTTAATTTTAGTAGTATTCAGTGATTTCAAGTATTAGTATTTAGATTTGTGAGTGTTTTCATATAAGATGATTACTTGGATCGAACCTCTATCGGTGCACTATTAGCGCACCCTTATTGTTAGCGATTCAGCGAGCCAGCTCGCTTATTGTCTGTTAGTCATACGTGTGTTGGAGTATCTCATTCGTGTATATCTCATTCGTGTATATCTCTGAGTGTCCGTACTTCTGTAGGTTTGTTACCGGCGCTTTTCTAGAGTTCCCGTGTCTTCGTACCTGTAGTATTAAGTACTACTCGTAGAAGATACCTTAAGGGTCGGTCTTCTTACTTGCACCGCCACATGCATCTCCTACATAAGGAAAATAGCTTTACCCCGCCCATAAGCTTAGTGAGTAGATCTGCAATATTAGTTTCACCAGGGTTCCTTGCCAATCCGGATAATCTTTCCCGCGATGCATTCGCGCGCTTTGTGGTAAGCAATACTGTTGTGCTTCTTCTTACAAGGGCTTTCCGGGTGTGTTACATTCTTAACAACCAAGTCATTGTCACAATACATGCTGGTCGGTCCTTCTATAGGTATGCCCATCATTCTGAGCTTATACCGTAGGCCTTCTACCATTTCAATTGCAATCTTGAGTGCCACAATTTCTGAGCCAAACGTGGATGTTTCAACGGTTGTTTGCCTCTTAGAGAACCATAGGATTGGTGCCCTGTTAACAAAGATGATGATTCCCGTCTGAGATCTCCTAGTAGCCTTACAACCGGCGTGGTCGGCATCCACAAAGCATGTGGTAGTTACGGCCTTTCCTCGTGGCTCGGGCATATCTGGAGGAATTAGTTCCCCCACTTCCGGATAGAATTCAGCCCAGTCACATTCATGGAATACTGATTCATCAAGTTCTGGGATGGAGCAGTCAAACACCAACTTCGATTTGCTGTAAGTCTTTAAGTATGCAAACAAATGAAACAATTGGTTTAGATGCCCTTCTCGGGCCTGTGCAAGATACCGGGACATAAGTGAAACAGGCATCACAATATCTAGCCTTCCGAGTTCACATATCCAACGGAGTATACCTATTAAACCCTGGTAATAGTTTTGTTTCTCCAAACCAAGTTCCAGTGAGGCGTCGATTTCGGGCCTATATCCAGTTACCAATGGTGATTTTGCAGATTTTGGGAGTATCTTGAAGGCATATTGCCCTTTACTCAATTCCTCCTCAACAGATTTAATGGCTTTGGACGTATACTTAGTTGAAGACATGGACCAGTACTCAGCCCCATCAACGGACGTGTTGCCAATGTCTGCCCCTAGGTAGAAGGTGGGTGGTTCAACGGTTCCATCCTTCAATTTGAATTGTCTTTCAATTGCATCCATTTGGAACTTCGGATCCATTCCACATACAAGGATATCATCCACATATGCCACACAGTATTCGTAATATGCCGAGTCATCTTTCTTTATTGCCGGCCGCATATATACGTCCGGATCCGCTTTGCAAGACTTATATCCAAGTCCCCTTAAGTGCTCAGACAGATGAGATCAAAATGATGCGCCCGCGACTGGTAAACCATACAGAGCTCTTACAATTTTGCAAGGCCTTCCACATAACTCCGGTGCAAACCCTTGTTCCAGTGTAGCCACTGTGTAGTACTTTTCCTTAATTGGTGCGGTTAAGTATGCATTTTGGATGTCAGCACTTAAGACCTCAAGGTCATTAAGTGCAGCAACTAGGAAGAACATCCAGACTGAATCCCTGCTGGGCACGCTTGAGTATGTATACTCCCGTGATATTTCGGGCACTTTATGCCTGTCGCCAACAAGTCAGGCCTTCCGAGTTAGATCTATTTTCACGTCAAATACCATGTGCATAGTGATTTTTGTATGTGCCACCGGTACTTTGTCCTTGTCGTTGAACTTGAAGGCGATGAAATTGTTCTTCATTTCTTTTGCAATAGCCCAGGCCCAATAGTCACTGCCGGATTCCTAGTCTATCCTTCTTGCTTCAGCAATTGTTTTTGGTAGTCTAACCCCATACTTATGGGATTTGGTCCAATATTTGGTCTTGGCGCTGGAGATAATCCGGTCTTTCTTCCGAATTACCCGATAGGCCCACCACTTGAAAGCTGGCTCATCTATTATGCCTTGTTCCTTGGCAAACAGAGCCGTTTCGACGGGGAAACTTTCCTTCATGTCACTTAACTTTGCCCAAGAAGAAGTTCCATCTTTCCAACTGACCAGGATTCTCCACCCTTTGGTTGTTGGCTTAGTCCATGTTTGTCCGGACTTAGTAGTGATAGTTGCCTGCTGTATTGTCAGAGCCTCTTTATCCTTTTCATAGTCAAGTAGCTCGTTCAGGAGACAGTACATGCGCCCCTCGTCGTCCACGGAGGAATAGAGATTCTCCGCAAGCACATTTGCCGTGAAGATCTCTATGGATCCGTCTGGCATAGAAACCTTGTAGGATCTTGTGTCTAGGAGTGGATTGTTATTCTTTTCTCCAACTACGATCCCACCCGCGTCCCTGTACCGGTTACTAACCGTACCGCAAATCCGTTGGTCCCCTATCTGCAGTAACACTTGGCTTCCAAGGTACTCGTCAAGATTGTCGGTTAAATCATCGATGTCCGGGGATGATGCCTCTGGCTCAGCCATAAGTACCTCGTCCTCACCCTCATATTTGCCATCAAATAGGCCCAAGGGTGGTTCCCCTAACTCGTTTTTCAGGTAAGTATCCGAGGGCTTCGCCTCATCGCCGATCCTTTCGTTAAGTAGTTTGTTGTGTTCCTCCAACTGCAGGATAGTGTTTGGGTGCTTCCATTCCACTTCAGATATAGGCCGTGTGCCGTTTGTTATGTGTACTTTTCCAGTCTTATACAATACATAGTGACAATCGCCACCTCCATAAGTATCTCCACATGGGCCCAGCCATCGTCCGTATTTCTCCGACTTATCCTGTAGGTCGTACCACCAGATGAAATCATACCAACAATCGTGTATCATGTATGGGGTTATATCCGGAGTATATCCATGGACTAACTCAAATCCGGTCCTTCCCATAGCCGATGGATCCCCAGATGCGGTGTTACTTAACCTTCCGGCCGCCAACATTCTGCAAAAGGCCCAGCACCTCCTCGGACTTCCTTTCTTAGAAGTCATCAATCGGATTGATCTCCTCAGGTCCCCTGCACTGTGTTCTGCCGTATTCTGCTACCAACAATGGGGCTGTATATAGGTTTGGCGAATGCGATACTCCGATCGAAGCCTAGTCCATCCAGTGCTGTGTGTCTCATGATTTCCTTGGGCCTTTGCCCCATCAGTGACAAGATGTTCCGGTATTCCTACCTCATTTATGAAGCAAGATAGTCCATCGTGGCATCGTTTCTCCCCTCTTACTGGATAGAATGCCACATATCCTTTCCCAGTGGTAAAGATCTGTGCGCCGGTATCATTCCGAATGATACTCGGTACTTTGAACTTCATGGTATCAGCGAACCACCTGACCCTTAAGTACTTTTCTGTTTCTCCACTTTTGGGTCTTTAGCCTGCAGGTGATTGGTTGCGTAAGATTTCTTATGCCTTCTTGGGTAGTGACCTTAATCGTTTCTTCGGTCCCTCTTAACACTGATGTTCCACATCTTTGCAATGGCTTCTGAATCATATCTGTCCACTTTCTCCAGAATCCTTATCGGAGGTCCCCATTGTCCGCATCGGATAAATGACCTCTTCTCTAGGGAAGTTTCCTTATCTATCACATCTTGCTGGCGTCAGAGTAATTTTCTTTCTTTTGTCCAAGCTTTTGCTTCCTTTTGGATGGCAAGCTCTTCCTCTGTTAGTGAAATCAAAGTTTTGGTTGAAGTAGCTGAAGTTTGGAGTATCTCCGAGCTTTCTCCATCCCCGGTACTCTTAACAAAAACTGAGTGTAACCGGTCGCCAATCTCTTGTTGAGTATACCCCGGCCGTTGAGTATGGGTTGTACAGATCTTCTGTAGATATCTGAGACAATAATCTTGGTGTTTTACGTTGATGTGTATAGGGTTGTCTGTGGATCCTATCCAAGACTTGACTGTGCCAGTCGGTCCTCCCCCTGAGAGGGCTGCCACCACTCGTGGGAAAGACTGTTGTCGGTCAAAAATACACGTATCGTACTTACGTACGTTCTACGATAGTTACATCCATTCTACACTTGAAAAGTTACTTATACTCCTCAAGAGATAAAATGACTTCAAGTATCAAGATATACATACTTCACATCATGTGTTCCCTGTCTTATGACAAATTACACATGATCTACGACCGGTTTAGACATCCCTACATACAACACGAATAACACAGGGATACCGGTCAAATACAGTAAAATACACGGTAAAAATAAGAGCCTCTCTCTGAGCTCACATCTCTTTAAATTTCAATTATCCTATACCTTTCGGTCGATTTTTAGAGTAACAACAAAGACGCGTTGGCTGCTTCTTTGTCTTCTTCAAAGTGGGGGCGTATGGGTCCCAGGTATGAGTGTCAGTTGCAAGGACCTGGTCACATGTATCGAGTTCTTGGCGTGTCGGCTTGTGTGTGTCAAAGTATGACAGAACGCCGCCGACTAGCAATGGTATTGTCAATTCAAAACCATCGGACCGAAAGATAAGACTGTGACTGGAAGAATTGCAGTATCTTCTTGGGATGTCTTCAACCACATTCAAATTGCATTCTCGGATTTGGTTTGGGCATATCAGACTGAGCTGTAGTGATGCTCCAAAGTAGAGGGCCTGTCCGGATACCAATATGTATGTGATACTGTCCGTTGGATCTGTCCAAGCAGTAGCACAACGGGCAATAGGGGACATCTTTCATTGGTGAGTACACATCAGAAAATGGGGCAACATCAGCAAATGTCATTATAGAATCCAGTGGATTGAGTAATATCATATTAGATCCCGCTGCAGTTGTGTCTGCATGGCTATCCAGCTCGCATCGGCCTGGCTTAACACTGGATGACTGGGTCATCTCTTTGAGATGGACTATCGGCCGGCCTACCCGAGGTTCTATCTTAAGGCCCCGGCCAGCGAATCAATTTCTATTCCCGTTTCCAATATGGCTGTGACAGCCAAACTGGTTTCCCGCTGAACTGGAGTTATTGGGAGGGTTTGCAGCATTGGCTGCTGCCACTTTTGATTGTTGGTTGCCCCCGCTATTGCTTGCATTCTTTGCTTGTTCTAGCGCTCGGACTCTTTGTTGCTGCTCTTTAGACATGCGTAACCATACTTCTCGTGGATAGAACTTGCATTCAACGGGCCCTTTATAGGTCCCTGGTTGTGCTTTTGAGCCACCACTACTGTTGTTGTTGTTGCCTTGTGGCTTGCTGGAAGAGGAGTTGCCGCGTTTGTTGTCACCTTTCCTCTTTTTGTTGTGAGTGAAGGCTGACACGTTCCGACCCCTCTTGTTTGGTTGGTTCTGGAGTTTCTTTACTCCGAGTGCCCGGGTAAGATACGCCGAAGCTTTCTCAAAATTTGCATAATAGTCAGATCCTTCTGTCATTACGATTGGGATGGATTGCTTGAGTCGTACATCCTGTAGGGATTGTATGAAGTCATACACAAACTGATCCTCGGGCGGGAATGCCTTGTATCTTATCAAGGTTTGCTTTGCATCATGCCATAGCCTTTTGTGTCTGTCAAAATTGTAGTGTTTGGAATCCCCTGTGTATACTGATTCCCGGATAAAATGCCGTTTGGCTTCAACAATCAGCCTTATGTTAATCTCTTCATATGCCTGAGAGTAGAGGGCGAAATATGCCTTACGTCCATTGCCTCCTACCCCGTTTTTGGTCTCAAAGCTTTGTATATAGGACCAACCAGGTCTGGACCCTACCAACTTAAACAATATCCCCCAAAGAGTATTGTTGTCTTTGGACCAATGAGAGTTGGCATGGATCGTGCATCTTATTGCATACTCAGTCCAGTCGGAGAATGCGTTGTCTGGGCCCGGACCAACAGTTCCACACCTGTCGGTTTCTCCAACTGTAGATTGTTGTCTTATTGTGTAGAGTAGGGATGTTTTGGTGACACCCCTCTTATGCCGTAGGTATTCGCGTAAGTTCTCGTCAAATTCCCTGAACTTTGACATCGTAGTCAGTTTGTCGGGTAGTGTCAAATCCTTTACTGCTGTATTTTCATCGTCCTCCTTTGTAGATCTCAAGCGTTCCCGTGTATCTATCTTGGCCGTTGGGTCCTTTATCCAGTCCACTTTGGTGGCCGTTGCGCCTATTATAGGTTGGAACCTAATCCAAGCCACAAATAGCTTCAGTCGGTCACCGAATGCCCTACCAATAAAGACTTCTTGTGGATCCGGGCATAGATGGTGTTTCGCCTTGCTTAGTGATCCTAGGAAGGACTTGATCCCTTCTGAATCAAGATCTGCAACAGCCTTCGTGTTAGAGTACCCATGTCGGAAGATTTTGTTGGCTGTAGGCCTGTTGACTCCGAAGGACTCGAGGATCTTCCTGAAACAGACTTCAGCTGCTGTTAGCGCCCTTTCCCCTGCGTAGCCAGGGATGCCAAGATTGGCCTCTGCCCTTTCCTTGGCTTCTCTTGCTGTGGATGATAGAGATAAGTTCCTGCTTGATAGCCTTGCAACCAAAGTTACTGTGAGTTGCTCAAGCTGTTCCGGGTCCAACCTTGTTGTTACCGATGGAGGTAGTAGGCCCACCAAGTTGCCCGCTGCCTCCGTTGCTGCCGCATCCGCTGCTGCTGCTTCTGCTGCTGCCGCTGCCGCGGTTGCGGCTAGTTGAGCTCTGGTTGGTGGCGCCATGGTGTTGTTTTGGAGTATGTTGTAGGAATTAGGCTTGTAACAAGGAGGTTGTTATCTTTTGCTTTCGTGAGGAAGCTGTAATTGTGATTTTCTGAGTTCTGAAGCAACTTGTGGAGTATTTTCCTTTCCACACGCTTTTGCTAGTAAACAGGTTCATTTCCACGGTATGAGGATTGATTCCTATCCGAACTCTAATTTTTCAGTTCCTCTATACTTAAGCTCAACAGTTGTTTCCCTTTTATTGAAACGGTATCGAATATTTGTTCGTCTCTTATTAAATATTTGGTTCGGCATTTTTCGTCTTTTCTACTTTTTGTGTATGTGTTTATCCAATACTGGGTATGTATATTACCTCGGCTGGTTTTGTTATCATATCATTTGTATACGAGTGAGTATACTTGGGCTCTTTTCTGTAGGAATTAAATTTGATTCCCATTTGATTTGTTTTCGAGGTCACGTTCCCTGAGGTCGCGTGCCTCTCTCTATTAACAGTTCTTTTGTAGCCGTTATGTGGTTCCTAGTACTGAACACACGTACATCACATTATTCCGGCCGTTAATTGGCTATTGTAGGTTTTGACACATCCTTTTGCTATCCCCATCGATGGGGATCTCTTGCAAGTGTCTCCTTAGGTGAATAACAATCTTTTGGTGTTCTTTTCTCCCTTACAAACCTCAGTAGAAGCCACGGGTATTAGCCTGGTGTGCTCTGCTGCCCTAGTGTTGTTAACCTTCTAAGCGCCTGAGTCTCTTCTGTTGAGGAGGGTCTTTAACGTCCAGCCTTTGGCTTCAGACGGTGATTAACCGATGATCAGTCGGCAATCAGCTTTCATTTTGTTACCCAGACTCTGTGAGTCCATTTGGGTCTGATAAACTCTAGTTTTGCTCTCGTGAGCTTACTACTTCACTAACACGTTTACACGTGTAATCCATTAGGTAATTTTAGTAGTATTCAGTGATTTCAAGTATTAGTATTTAGATTTGTGAGTGTTTTCGTATAAGATGATTACTTGGATCGAACCTCTATCGGTGCACTATTAGCGCACCCTTATTGTTAGCGATTTGGCGAGCCAGCTCGCTTATTGTCTGTTAGTCATACGTGTGTTGGAGTATCTCATTCGTGTATATCTCATTCGTGTATATCTCTGAGTGTCCGTACTTCTGTAGGTTTGTTACCGGCGCTTTTCTAGACTTTGCAAGGTGCCGGTAGTAAGGGGGGAAATCCCAAATTTGTGTGCATGACTGGATTTTTGTGCATGTTTGGAACAAAAATCATCTACTACAGACACGTACCGTATCATAGATATGATTCAGTAGTTCAAAAAAATATTGCTTGAATGTGATTGGCTGATAATTGTGAAATTTTTAATCCTATTTGTCAGATTTGAGTTATTTTTCTTACATATCCGGTACGGTACTCGTACGATACACATAAAATGCAACCCGGGTTGAATTTTCCTGGCTGCGTGCAACTTTGTACTGCACGTTCTGTAGACCTAGATACCCCATTTGGCACCCTCCAAAAACAAAGATGCTGTAACGTTTTTTGTACTAGCACCGGACAATACAGGTTGCATATTCAACCTTAAGAGGGTTGCATTTTTAGTTGCTTTTTATTGCTGTATTTTAACACGAGGTGCGCAACTTATGCAACCACACATCATTGAGTAACGGCCCATTATTTCACTTGTTTTTGGCGACACTCAATAAGACTCCACTTTGGTTTCGTACTTCATTTCTTTTTGGATTCAACGCATCAATTCAACGCATGGATTCAACGCATCGATTTGCTCACATTTTATATCCAAATTCATCGAAAACACGTAACAGCAACAAGAAACACCAAGCGAGCAAGCTAGTATCATGCCCCGCGTACTCAGTACCAATCCAAGGGCTGTTAGAGCCAGGGAACGGCGTGCTGCAGCCCGCGCTGCTGCAGCAAACACTGCATCATTTGAAAGAGCCTTTCCCCTTCCAGCAGGTGGTCAGAGTTTGGAAGAAATCCGGAATGCTACATCCCTTCTAGATTTCCAGAATAGTGCTGGTGCTGGATCCTCGTCATCGTCCCCCTCGTCCTCAGCATCCGGATCTCCTACGACTTGTGCTGCTCCCCGCCCTGCTCCCCGCCCTCCTTCCGGAACAAGAACAGGAAGAATAATTCAACATTTGGAAACGGCCCAACGTGGGCGATTGGCAACACTTGAAAGAGCTCGCGGTTGACTTGGACTTGGACAAGATCGACAAGACCAACAAGAAGAAGACCAACAAGAACCCCTTGAATCTGATGATGATGATGATGATGACGATGACGCAACAGCAGCATCAAATGGCACAGCTATTACCGGCGCGGATGCGGACGATGATGATGATACAACAGACACGCCTCGTCGACAAGGAGGCCGAGTTGCAGGACCAACACCTGTCTTACCAAACAATGTGAATGCTCCCACCCAAGTATTAAGATACCACAAGTCATTGCTGATGCTGATGGATTTCTTGCATGAATGCAAATATCGCACGGACAAGATGTTCACTACGGAGGAGCTTGCTGTCATTACACCTGAGGATATCTACAGATGGATGTGTTTCAAGGTGTATGGGAAAGAAGACCCTGGAACAAACGATAATCCAAGACTTGGTCGATCAAGTACTTTGATGTACTGGAAAAAGGCTATTTCATACTTCATGCCAAGCCATGCCGCCTGGAATGAAGCCACATGCGTAGGAAATTCCACAAAGTCCTGCCGCATTAACAACCTTATTAAAGCAGTGAAGAAGAAAGAGACTCAGCGCCTAGGAAAGGAGAGCCGAGCTGATCGGTGCTTCACAAATGAAGAGTTCCTGCAAGTGCTTGATCTAACAAAGGGACACAGCATTGTTCAGCTTCGACACCAAGTAATGTTGAAGTTCCAGCTTCATATGATTGGTAGGGGGGATGATACATCCCATATGAAGAAGGTTAACTTGGAAGCCAGCATAAACTTTACCGGTTACATTACAGCGCAGATGAGATGGTCAAAGAATGTCCAGGATGAAGGGGACTGCCCAGTGCAGCTGCTAATGGGGGCTATGGATCATCGATACTGTGTTCTGCTTGGGCTTGCAATCTATTTGGAGGTCTGGCTAAGCACTGGGGCAGGGCGATTAAGCCAATGGTTGTTTGCAGAAGGACATACTGTGTTTGATTCCTCTGTAAAGGTGCAAGATGCAGAAGCAAATTCTTGCAAGACCACCTATCAGAATGCCCTCAGGAGAATCATTGAGGATCCAGAGTTCGAACCTGTTACTGATATGAAGCTTGGCACTCACTCTGTTAAGAAGTGGGGTACAACTATGGCGCGCAGAGCAGGAGCTACTAGGGACGATGTCAACTACAGAGCTAGATGGAAGACTAGAGGCATGCAAGAAGACTATCTGGATGTACAGTTGGATTGGCCGGATATTAATGCAGCTAGTAAGTTATGTTTTAAGGGCATCTGTCAGTACAAAGAGAAAGATGGTAGTGGTATTACAAAGGAGTGACTGTGCAGTGCCATTGCGCCAGCAATTAAATCCAAGTTTGGCCCTGCAGTTGCCACCACTCTTGCAAAGGCCTTGCTTTGGGCTTGCTTTGATGGAGCAGCAGTTGATTTGGTTCCTCCTGGACTGAAGGGGCAGATACTTAATCGGTACAGCCTTTTAGAAGAAAGATTGGAGGATGAAGTGAATCCTATTCAAAAGGTTCGAGTGATTGCTTGAAATCATGATGGGGTTGTGCACTTGGATGAAATCCCTACAACAGAAGATGAGATTGCTCGGGGAACACGAGGGCACGGAGAGCAATGGAAGAATGCTATCTATGCTAAGATGTGTACCACACAGAACCATGTTGCAGAGCTCAGGAACCATAACATTGCAGAGATAGCAGAGATGAAGAGACAGATGAAGCAGTTGCAACAGATTTTAGGGGGATAGGCAATAGCGCCGGCGCGCCGTCTTGGAGGAGGAGGGAGAGGCACGGCTGTAGTGGATGCCGCGCCCGGGCTTCCAGAGGGGCAGCGACCTGCAACCTTGTATGCCACTCCAAGAACCATCCAAGCCTTGTGGGATGAGTACCAAAATGGAATAGGAGGGAGGAAGCCAGCAAGGGAGTTCACTGCAGCTGAGCGAGGGCGTGTTAAGTTCAAGTATTCCAACAGGAAAGTTGTGTGGAGTTGTATGGAGAGGCTCTTGAATTGTGGCAACGATGTGAATACTGCCATCAGCAAGATCAAGCATGTTTATGGGGACTTGTCCATCACAAAGCTAATCAAGGCAATGCATCGTGACGAGAGGGATGGAGGGAATCCGGGTCTTCGATGATCGCTTCGATCAATCACTCACTTGCTGGTTCGATTGGTGCTGGTTCGATGATTGGATCGTTCTTGTTGGTTTGATCGATCGATCCGTTTGATCGATCCATTCAATCGATTCGTTCGATCGATTTGTTGGTGTTCGATTCGTTGGTGTTCGGTTGTTGGTTCGATGGTGGTTGGTCTGATCGATTCAATTGATCGATCGATCGATGGTGGAGGAGAGGAGGAGCTTGTTGGATAGGGGATCCCCCCCTGTTGTTGCTGATAAGCTCTGTTTTTTGGTTCAAGTTTTTTCATGTTCTTTGTTGCATGTGCCGTCTTGTGTGCTGTAATCACGGGCGGGTTCGATTGATCACCTGTCTAAGTCGATGTTAGTGTCGTGTAACATCTCAGTTATAGTAGATAACAGTATTATTTGTACACATTTACTTCCATCTTCTTGTACCTCAGCTCGGAAAGTGAATGGTCGATTTTTGGAACTGTCGTGTTGTTGCCGGTCTTGTTGAGTATTCAAGGTTTGGTGGTTCGATCGATCACCTGTCAAAGTTGATGTTAGGGTCGTGTAACATGGAAGTAATAGTAGATAACAGTATTATTTGTACACATGCACTTCCATCTTCTTGTACCTTGACTCGGAAAGAGAATGGTTGATTTTCGATCTGTCTTGTGAGCACTCTTGTTTTAGCGAGTACTCGTAACAATTTGTAATTTTGCTTGCCAAATTTTGTTCGATACTTCGAGTGTTACACAAAAAGGTGCGGTGTGCTCACCAAACGTTACCTCTGTAGACTTCTACATGGTTTATGTACTCTTGTATTTTAAGTTGCGCTTTTTGGTGTACCGTACTCTCACGGTATTTTGTATTCCGTGTAAGATTAGTGCTTTGCAGGGGCCCTGTGGAGTTGTCGAGTACGTAGTTATTGTATGTATTCTAAGTATGTGTCAGTAAAGTTATGGTAAGAAGTACTCATAAAATAACGCGTACAATTTCTACTAGTACTAGTGTGCATCAAGTCAGATCAGAATTACCAAATAATAATAATATACGTATTTAAGTAACTTTAACCACCAGAGGTGGATCTAAACTACTCAGTCTGTATCCAGACTTTAACGTCGCCTCAATCGAAGAGAGTTTAAGCCCCAAGTTGTAGAACGACAAATTTGTCAAACGAATCCTGAAAGCAAGCAGGGAGAGTACAAGTGAACACTGTTGAAGGATACCAGTAGCATAATCCGACAAACAGGTAGGAGGAAGGGTAGAATACTGGGAGCAGCACGGTGTGCAGAGGTGGGTAACTGGGGGAAGAACTAGGAAGGTCACCGGGTGGAGCAACCTTGGGAGACAGTGGGAGCAGCGCTGGGGGCAGCGCCAGAAACCACACTGGATGCAACATAAGGAGCAGCACTGGTGGGTGCAGAACCGGGCCCTGCACTGGGAGAAGCACTGGGGTGCAGAAGATGGTGAGAATTACCAAAGGTGTTCTGATCTGTACCAATTCTTACCAGTACCAATTCTACCATTAGCCAACCAACCAAATTTATGTGTAAGCTATCAGCAAGGTATCTACGTTCATAGGGTTGGGGTTAGATTTGAACAAGCAAGCTGTAGGAGCTACCAGTAATTACGAGCTACCAGATCTACAATGCAAGCTACCTACCTTCATACCAATCATACCAATCGATTTATATTACTATTCAAGTGACGTCATTCGCGCAAGCTCTTTTTTAAATTCGAACAAGCAAGCTCTACGAAGCTACCGGTAATTACGAGGTACCAGATCTACAAGCAAGCTACCTACCTTCATATTGATCATACCAATTGATCTCTACTACCAATCAAGTGAGTCATTCGCGCGAGTTTTACTTTAAATTGGAGCAAGCAAGCTGTACGAGCTACCGGTAATTACGAGGTACCAGATCTACAAGCAAGCTACCGACCTTGCTTCATATTGATCATACCAATTGATCTATACTACCAATCATGTGAGTCATTTGCGTGAGTTTTATTTTAAATTGGAGCAAGCAAGCTGTACGAGCTAACGGTAATTACGAGGTACCAGATCTACAAGCAAGCTACCTACCTTCATATTGATCATACCAATTGACAGTGCAAATCCTGCCAATTCCCAGCCAAAATATAACTCCTTCATCAACCCAAAAGCCCACCAGATTTGAAGACAGTGCAAATGCTGCCCATCCCTGACCAAAATATAAGTCAGCCATCAACCAAAAAACCCACCAAACTTCAAAACAGTGCAAATCCTGCCCATCCCCAACCTGAAATTAACTCAATCATCAACCAAAAAACCCACCAGATTTGAAGACAGTGCAAATCTTGCCAATCCCCGACACAACTATAACTCAGTCATCAACCCATAAACCCATCAGATTTGAAGACAGTGCAAATCCTGCCCATCCCCAACCTAAACTTAACTCAATCATCAACCAAAAAACTTACGAAACTTGAAGACAGTGGAAATCTTGCCAATCCCCAACACAACTATAACTCAGTCATCAACCCAATAACCCACAAGATTTGAAGACAGTGCAAATCCTGCCCATCCCCAACACAACTATAACTCCTTCATCAACCCAAAAGCCCACCAGATTTGTAGACAGTGCAAATGCTGCCCATCCCTGACCAAAATATAAGTCAGTCATCAACCAAAAAACCCACCAAACTTCAAAACAGTGCAAATCCTGCCCATCCCCAACCTGAAATTAACTCAATCATCAACCAAAAAACTCACCAAACTTGAAGGCAGTGGAAATCTTGCCAATCCCCAACCAAACTATAACTCAGTCATCAACCAATAAACCCACCAGATCTGAAGACAGTGCAAATCCTGCCCATCCCCAACCTAAAATTAACTCAATCATCAACCAAAAAACTCACCAAACTTGAAGACAGTGCAAATCTTGCCAATCCCCAACCTAAAATGAACTCAATCATCAACCAAAAAATCCACCAGATTTGAAGACAGTGCAAATCCTGCCCATCCCCAACCTAAAATTAACTCATTCATCAATCAAAAAACCCACCAGATTTGAAGACAGTGCAAATCATGCCAATCCCTGACCAAGCTATAACTCAGTCATAACTCAGACATCAACTCAAAAACTCACCAGATTTGAAGACACTGCAAAACCTGACCATCCCCAACCTAAAATTTATTCATTTATCAACCCAAAAAACCCACCAGATTTGAAGACAGTGCAAATCTTGCAAATCCGTGACCAAACTATAACTCAGTCATCAACCCATAAACCTACCGGATTTGAAGACAGTGCAAATCCTGCCAATCCCCGACCAAACTATAACTCAGTCATCAACCCAAAAACTCACCAGATTTGAAGACAGTGCAAATCTTGCCAATCCGTGACCAAAATATATGTCAGTCATCAATCCAAAAACTCACCAGATTTGAAGACAGTGCAAATCTTGCCAATCCCTGACACAACTATAACTCAGTCATCAATCCAAAAACTCACCAGATTTGAAGACAGTTCAAATCTTGCCAATCCCTGACCAAACTATAACTCAGTCATCAACCCAAAAACCCACCAGATTTGAGGACAGTGCAAATCCTGCCCATCCCCAACCTAAAATGAACTAAATCATCAACAAAAAACCCCACCAGATTTGAAGAAAGTGCAAATCTTGCCAATCCCCGACCAAATATAACTCAGTCATAAACCCATAATCCCACCAGATTTGAAGACAGTGCAAATCCTGTCAATCCCTGACCAAAATATAAGTCAGTCATCAATCCAAAAACTCACCAGATTTGAAGACAGTGCAAATCTTGCCAATCCCGGACCAAATATAACTCAGTCATCAACCCATAAACCCACCAGATTTGAAGACAGTGCAAATCCTGTCAATCCCTGACCAAAATATAAGTCAGTCATCAATCCAAAAACTCACCAGATATGAAGACAGTGCAAATCTTGCCAATCTGTGACCAAACTATAACTCGGTCATCAACCCAAAAACCCACCAGATTTGAAGACAGTGCAAATCCTGTCAATCCTTAACCAAATATAACTCAGGCATCAACCTAAAAACCCACCAGATTTGAAGACAGTGCAAATCCTGCCCATCCCTAACCTAAAATTAACTCAATCATCAATCAAAAAACCCACCAGATTTGAAGACAGTGCAAATCTTGCCAATCCCTGACCAAGCTATAACTCAGTCATAACTCAGTCATCAATCCAAAAACTCACCAGATTTGAAGACAGTGCAAAACCTGACCATCCCCAACCTAAAATTAACTCATTTATCAACCCCAAAAACCCACCAGATTTGAAGACAGTACAAATCTTGCAAATCCCCGACCAAACTATAACTCAGTCATCAACCCATAAACCTACCAGATTTGAAGACAGTGCAAATCCTGCCAATCCCCGACCAAACTATAACTCAGTCATCAACCCAAAAACTCACCAGATTTGAAGACAGTGCAAATCTTGCCAATCCGTGACCAAACTATAACTCAGTCATCAACCCAAAAACTCACCAGATTTGAAGACAGTGCAAATTTTGCCAATCCGTGACCAAAATATAAGTCAGTCATCAATCCAAAAACTCACCAGATTTGAAGACAGTGCAAATCTTGCCAATCCCTGACCAAACTATAACTCGGTCGTCAACCCAAAAACCCACCAGATTTGAAGACAGTGCAAATCCTGTCAATCCCTGACCAAAATATAACTCAGTCATCACCCCATAAACTCACCAGATTTGAAGACAGTGCAAATCCTGCCAATCCCTGACCAAACTTTAACTCAGTCATCAACCCAAAAACCCACCAGATTTGAAGACAGTGCAAATCCTGCCCATCCCCATTCTAAAATGAACTCAATCATCAACCCATAAACCCACCAGATTTGAAGACAGTGCAAATCTTGCCAATCCCCGACCAAATATAACCCAGTGATCAACCCAAAAATCCACCAGATTTCAAGACAGTGCAAATCCTGTCAATCCCTGACCAAAATATAAGTCAGTCATCAATCCAAAAACTCACCAGATTTGAAGACAGTGCAAATCTTGCCAATCTTGGACCAAAATAGAAGTCACTCATCAATCCAAAAACTCACCAGATTTGAAGACAGTGCAAATTTTGCCAATCCGTGACCAAAATATAACTCAGTCATCAACCCGAAAACTCACCATATTTGAAGACAGTGCAAATCTTGCCAATCCGCGACCAAAATATAACTCAGTCATCAACCTGAAAACTCACCAGATTTGAAGAGAGTGCAAATCTTTCCATGATTGAATTCTATGATTAAATTCTAGGATTCAGTTGGATTCTATGATCGAATTCTAGGATCGACCAAAACGATTCAGTTGAATAATATCTATCGCTAGCGTTGGAATTCCACAGAATTCTACGATTGAATGGGTTGGGTTGTATGATTGAATTCTATGATTCTTTGATTCAGTTGTGTTGTAACTCTAAAAATCGACCAAAAGGTATAGGATAATTGAAATTTAAAGAGAAGTGAGCTCAGAGAGAGGCTCTTATTTTTACTATGTATTTTCACTGTATCGGGGCTCTCTGCTGTATTTTACTTGGTAGAGATCTTCCCCGGTTTATTATTTTCCTTCTGAATCCGATTCGTTGAGATTCTGATTCAAGACCTTCGTATAAAGAAAGCTCGGTAACGAGGGGTGGGCGGGTGGTTGAAGAATTGGTTGAGTGCCAGATGCGTGGGGCGTGGTATCTGTTTGTTTGTTGGGTACAGATGGAACGGTGTCATCGGCGGTGTCAGAATCAGCAGGTGAACCGTTAGGGGAAACTGAGCTGTTTGGTTTAGTAGACTCGTCAATGAGTTTATTCTGATTGGTATGCTCCCCATGTTTGAAAGCTGGAGCTTCTCCAGTGGCGTATATACGGGGTAAGGAATCCTTTGCATTACGCCATTTGATGAAACCATCATCAGTAAATAAGCCCGCGCGTTTGTTACGTGACTCAGGTGTAAGAGCAGATCGAACACCGGACCGGTCTAGTAACTTGTTGGTAACTGGATCCCAGATTCGAAAGGAGAGTCCATTGCCAACATGTTCGGCGATGCCGACGAAATGACCTAGGCGTTCGGTAGATTTGGTACCGAAAGGAGAGTCATTTGTCTTGAAATACACAGGTTCAAACCAG
The DNA here is from genome assembly GCA_037355745.1 of Pseudo-nitzschia multiseries. Classification (NCBI taxonomy): domain Eukaryota; phylum Bacillariophyta; class Bacillariophyceae; order Bacillariales; family Bacillariaceae; genus Pseudo-nitzschia; species Pseudo-nitzschia multiseries. The sequence continues at coordinate 2,399,846 of CM074784.1, read as the reverse complement.
AAGAAACTGGTGTATGCGCTGATGTCGCCAATTGTACCCGTGGCAATGAAGATCGGTTGTTTATCGGACAGCGTAGGGTCAGAGACAACATTGAGGAGACCCGCGACGCATGTCATGCACAGTAACCACATGTGTGGTGGTGTGCCGGTACGATCCATGACGCGATTGACAATGCGTTTGAACGTTTGGTATCGTCGTTCGAATTGATTCTGGTGTTGATGGTACGGTTCACTTTGCCAGAGTCCAATCCATAACATTTTGAGGTAATCCATGACTTTCTTACTTGATTGATAGTTACCGTGGTCACAAAGGAGGCGGATGGGCCTGCCCCATTTTCGAACAAAGTTCTGAAAGCAGGGTAGGAAATCGCCGGTGGTACGCATTTCTTCAACGTGAATAATATGCGATTTGCGGCCAAAGAAGATCTGAGCAATCTTGGATCCACCATCAATTGCTGGGACATCTGAATAGACTGCATCGGACATAACATCGTCATTGAAGGGGCGAACGTTCATGGCCGGTTGAGGGGAATGAAACCGTTTGAAAATGTTACCATCAGGGCTAACCGCTAACGAACCGTATTGGGTTGAGTTTTCAAAAGTAGCTTTGATGCAATCGGTGGAAACCCAACAAAAGAAAGGTTTGAGGGATAAGTAGTCATGTTCATTGGGGTATCTTTCGCGGGGCGTAGCTGCAATGCGTGTAGTGTCACTGACTGTACAATCTGTCGGAAACGCAGTGACTGTTCCAGAGACTGCGGTTGGCGCGCAGCATGCGAGACGTTCTTGATGAGCGTAGTCAGTGGAAGTAAGCCAAAAGGAGCGATCGTTGTTCTTATGATCATCAATTGGAAGAAAGGGAGATCGGGTGGAATGGCTGGAATACGAGCTGAGGGATGTGACCGTGGAGGACCCGGGAGAAACAGATATATCGAATCCTTCAAGGCAGCGTGGGTTCCCATATTCGTCGTAATCGGCATAAGGGAGTTGCTGTGGTTGGGGAGGATATTTCTGGAGAAATTGTTCATCCTTAGCACTGATCGTGGTATCGAGAACAGATGGGTCCCAATGTTTATCGGATGTCATGATAACATGTGGTAGCGTGTCAAATTCGACAGTCGTATACTTTCGCATCGCAAGGTATGGTAAGCCGTGTCGTATGCTAAGAGGCAGTGCATAGCCATCGGAGGTGGTGATGACCTGTCCTCCGCCTGCTTTGATGGACGTGTCGTCTACAGTGGAAAAATATGCTTCCATCTGGCCGGATGACAATATAGAAGGATGTCGTCCTGTATAGGCACATTCATTGAAAATAAGAATGACGGGGCCTCTGTTCGACATGGAATATGCTCCGCATGTAGCAATGGGAATGTTTTGTACCTGATGATTGTTAATGCCGGTGACGTTAACATATCGTGGTGGAATATCCTTGGAGATGAGACACGCATCATTACCGATGATGCAGCCATTTGCGCCGCGATCGACCATGGCAAAACCAGGGCTAGTAACCGTAGTTTTGTGTATACGGTATGTGTATGACGTTACGGGACCATCATTAGGAAAGGTGAGATCATCCTCGGGAGTATACCACTGGTGAAAATTGGCGGAATACGATGGTGTTCCGACAGGTATTTGGGTGTCACCGTCCTTTTTGTACTGAATGTCAGGGTTGTTTGAAAGGAATCGAGCTGGATGCGCGGGTGACACGGAAGACTTGAGAGGTCGCTGGTCCTTAGACGAGGAGGTCGTGGATTTGTATACACCTAGAGATGCATGGAAAACGCCTCTACGATCATTCTCTACAGCAGGATGTAGGTCTGCTGCGGAATTGGCATGCTCATCCTTGGTCGAAGTATCGTCTTCTTGAAAAGATACCGAGTGTTCATGTTGGTATGCCTTTCGGGTAATGGGTTTGACACTGTTGGGGTCAGGTTGGTTAGTGTTAAGTAAGTCATGTCGCAATGAGGCAACCACGATTTTCTTGCCTTCCGGAGAAAAACTGAGCCAACTCTTCATGTCCTGACGTGACAAGGCCTTCCATATGTTTGTAGGCAACCTTGTGGTAGGGTCAGGGGTACGTCCAGCCTTGAACACAGCATAATCTTGATAGTCTCCTTCAAATTCGATGGGAAGAGCATAGTCCTCATGGTTTTGGATCGAGTCAGAAGAGAAATCATGAACGTGTGCACGTACGGTCGACCGAGGAGCAGACATCGCAGACTGGGAATCAAGTCGAGTTGCTTCGAGTAAAAGCGTGATTTTAAGATCGTGGATAGCAGCGGCTTCGGCAACTGCATCCGTTACGGTGCTATTCGTCCCACCTGGATCCTTGACTTTGGCAAACTGTTCGCTTAGCTGGAAGCTGGAATAACATGCCTGACACAATGCTGATTTTACAGTGTGATACTCGAGGGGCTTGTTGGGAGGACGGAGCTTGTTGAGGTGATTCAATTCATCAAACCAATGTGTGATGAATTTCACTTTGGATTCCTTCCAATTGTTGAGGTTCAACTTGAGCAACGCTTGTAGCTGGGTCGAGTTGTCGTATACCTTTGCTTTTGATTGGCTATGAAGGTTTACGAAGTCGAAGTAGGCCTTGCGTCCATCACGAGTGGTAGAATGACTGTGTACACATGATGCAGAAAGGTCACTCTTGAAGACTTCCAACATTAGTACCCAGAAGAAGGCACATTGTTTGACGTAGAGATCATGGGTGTAACCCACAAGCGTGGCTGGAGGCCAAGTTTCATCGAGGAATGTCTCTGTATCGATGTCGTATGCCTCGAGTTTAGCTTTGAAACCGACGAGCCAGTGTTCGAATCTCGAGTCATTCGTGAGGGGTGTAAAGGACTTTTCATCTCGTGCTTTTCGGCACCATGATTCGTACTTTACCTGCTGAGGGGACTTTTTGTTACTTCCCGCCGGAGGAGGTGGTGGGTTCAGAACAGATTCGTTACGTAAGCATTGGGCACGCTCTCCGCGGAATGCCTGAAATTCCCTGTATGTATATGACTTTACATCTTTCCAGTCCTTCTCGTCTTCTCCTAGGTCGACACCTTCTTCTTGTAGGTCGATAGCGAAATCCGCAAGTGCTTCTATGCTCCTTTGGATGGATCGAGGGATATGCGTTGCCAATCCTTGCTCCATATAGGTAAGTTCACGTGCAAAATCCGGTTCGATAAGTGCGTCGAGGAACGACTTCCACTCGCATAATCCGCCTTCTTTGAGAGCTAGGCACAACTTGCTAGTAATCTCACTTGTTACGTTGAGTAATGATATGAGTATCTTTCTCATATCAGCATCGAAGCTGGGAAAGCGTTCGATAGTGGTGACTTCGGCGTCATTCTTCTCTTCGCCTCCGAGTGCATTGACGGGCATTACCGGTATGTTCGGCATCTGTGGTGGTTCGGAGCCTTGGAAAGAAGTGCGTGGTAACTGAGAATGGGAACTGCTTCTTGTGCGATGTGCGACATGCATATGCCAGCGTAGGGATTATGTTCAATTCCGTTCCTGTTCCTTCTTGTGTGCAAGCCTTCTTAGAGCTTGCGACTGTTAATCTATTATTTTCCTTCTGAATCCGATTCGTTGAGATTCTGATTCAAGGGCTTCTGACAAACAGCAACGCTGTGTTAGTGTGTTAGTAGACGAACGATTGTACTCTACGCGTGACAATTGTGGTTGGATACTTTCGGCAACGGATAATCGGACTACAGGCGAGACTAGGGAAACGCCAGATCTCCTCTTGCTGTGACTTATTCAGATTGCAGCGAGACAGACCTTAGTATGTAGATTACAGGTAGTTGGTATCAACTAGTGTGAATTTTGGGATATAAATCAGTTGAATGTTAAAAGTATGAGATAAAGTGAAATCTTGCCGAAATGCAAGATATCTCTTTTATTGAGATGAATACGTTGCAACTGCTGTTGCGTAGTGCTGAGATTACTCGCTGATTATTTCCGTACATGTATTAGTCGTTGACCATATATATTTGTATGCATGTATATGTATTGTGTGAGAATCACATGCCAACGGTTTTCTTCTCTTGTTCCGTTAGGAAGACTCCATGAAATGTTTATCATTAAGGTCAGGAATTGCTCCCGTAGCTCGTGTGATATTTTATGAAATCAGAGTTTGCTCACCGAAGAACAATGGCAATATCGTAAGACAGGGATTGCTCACCGTTTATGCGCGATGGGAATCGATGCGCCGTGGGAATCGATATGCCGTGGGAATCGATTACTTAGATGGATACGGGACTCATTGATTCATGCGCATAGGAAATCTACCCTTTGGTAACTTTGGTACTTCTGGTCACGAAAGGAATTTAATACGGTTATCTGTTACTGTTATCTTCATCATACCGATACTGCTGTTGCTGTTGCTGTATTAGCGTCGTGTCGGTCTCACTGTATCAGTCATTTGATGGTATTGGTCATTTTTGGGGTTAAGTATTTTGTTCGATGGGCCTATGCTTGTTCGTTGAGTAGGTAGATAAATGAGGCCCATTTAGAATCGGTATTGATTCTCTTGATTGCAATAAGTAATTTCCTCACGGGATATCAAGTATATTCTTTTGAATTTACTTAAGCGTTCCAAGTGTTTACTTATCGTTCAGGTTTTGGATATGTCATGTTTCTAATCGATTAACCCCTTTTGTTTGTAGTCCTAAGTGATATCGTTTTTACCACTTAGGGATTTTTGAGTAGTGGAGGTGCGTTTGATTCTGATGCTTGATCATCGGAGTATTCGTATCTCTTTCCGCACCTCGGTCGTTGTTTCGTTTTGTTGGCTTTGTTTTCGATCGAATTTGATGCTGACAAAGTCCATATTTTTTTTGGCCGACAACAAGTTGGTTGCAGAATTCTACGATTCAATTGGTCGGATTCTATGATTGAACTATGTCGCGTCTTTTTTGATCAGGTTTTCGCACCTCGGCCGTCACCTTGTTTTTCTTTTTCTTTTCTTTTTCGATCGAAGTTCATATCTACCGTACTCTTACAAATAGGTGCAAATGACGAAGACGTACTCCATGTTAATATTTCGCACCTCGGTTTGTTAATTCATGTACAAATTGTACCAAATCTAAAAAGTCCGATTGTATTCACCAACTCTCTCATCTGGCAAAGATGACGATGATGACAAGGACTAACTTCATCCAAGACAGATTTTAATCGTTTTCAATATGTTCAGGTTAAATCTTATGGTTACGTGCAACCATAAAAATGAGAGTTTGCTACCATAAAAATGAACGCGCGCCACTAAATATTACTATTGCTTTTAGACACAGCATCTCATTTCCGTAAATAAATGTGTGGGTCCTGTTTTTAACGATTTTTAGGCGTAGCGTTTGTACCAAGTCTACTTGTTAAAAACAGATTTTTTTAATATTTCTACATATTTTCCCCCCCCCAAACCCCCCCATACACTCCGTCTAGAAGGTTACGTTGTCAACTCTTAGGATTAGGGTTAGTGTTTAACGTTCAACTAACAACTCCACCAATTAGGAGTACCGGGGTTTGGTGTTCAAATGTCGCGTGTCGCAGTAAAGACCTCTTCTGAACTCATTAAGAGCACTTAGCGGTACCGGTACGAGTGAGATTAGTGTGACTTCGGTAGTTGTTGATTGATTACGGAGGTCAATTGGCCCCGACCCCACAAGTCGTCTTTACTGTCGTTTTATGTATACCGTACTGGTAGTATCTGTTGTTAAGGGAAAGATTGCATTTCGAATCAATCATTTTTCTACAGCCTTTCCTTTTGCATGGGTTCGAACGCCAACGTTTATAGATCATGAGTGCACCGTTTCCTAATGCACGGGCACCTCAGGCGAAGCACACCAAATCAAACCTTTTGACCTACATGAAACTAAGGGCACCGAATGATCTTGTGGTGCACGAAAAAATATCGGAATGGGTAGCTATTCAGAGACTTCCAAGTAACATCTCTACCGGTCAAACTAGCACATGCCGCGTAGCGTCTGCTTTGCTTTTGCAACGACTCGTTCGTGCGTTCGAGCAAAGACTTAATATGTCAGTCGACGAAAGCCAAGCAACGAAGGTCGACGTTGTTAGGCCGAAGGTCTTAAATTCGATTGCGCCCAAAAAGTCGTTTTCCGCAAAAGCGAAACAGAAACCTTCGACGGATCTAGGTGCATTAATGCAACGCAAGGTCAAGGTAACTCGATTGGTTCAACATGCTGTTCAATTCGTTGGTAGCGACGTCTTGAAGGTGCTGCAAGTATTGGCTCCTTCTCCAACAGTTGCGGACGTGGCCATTGTATGTTTAAAGATTTTGAAAGACGTTAATAGGATCAAGGATTTTTACATAATATTTAACATGGCATCGGGAAAAGACCTTGCAACTGTCAAAGAAGAATCCTCGACTTTCTTCGGAGTTTTTGCTCTTCAAGCGTTGCAATCACTGAGGTCACAGGCCATCTCTGCATATGAATTTGCTCACGATTTCGAATTTATCTACAGAACATGCTACCAGGATCGGTTCTTCCAGGTTTGTGTTCATGTACTAAATCCATCCACGATACCATCCCCAGCACCTACTACCTTCGCACCGGATACCGAGGCGCGCAATGTTTGTTGGAAGATTGCAAGATTACTTGCGCTGAATGAAGACCATAAATCCAAGTCCGACCCGGAATCGAAGGATCACCGTAGAAATCACATTCTTTTCTCGGCAACAAGTATCATTCTCGCTGCGAATATGGGAAAATCGATTGAGAATGCCGACCTTTACGTCAAAGACTCAGCTGCTCCGAAACAAGGATCCGTTCCTATCCATGAGGATTTTGTATGCATGGTCGCAGGTCCTGTTGCCAAGTTGTTGAGTTTCATAAATCAACATGTGGTCGCAACGGCACCAATCACTCCTATCACTACAATTGACATCAGGTCTCATTTTCAGAACATCTGTGCAATGATCAACAAACTCGCGATAATGAAAAATCCAACTGCTTCAGTAATTGCTTCGCCTTGGCGCTCTGACTCAATCTTAGCGAAGGCATTTCCGTCCGCCAACGAGTACTTCCTTCTTCGTAACTACCGAAACATCGTGCAAGCTCTCGTAGTTGAGACACAAAAGAATCTAAAAATCCACACTGTTCAGGGGGCGACTGGTCCTACCGAAAGAACAGCTATTGTCAATGTCCTTTTGTTATTTCCTATGGTAATTGGCGAGCCTTGGGGAATCCATCGTGACGCGCCAATGATTACAAGCAGAATGCTTTGTTCGGGAATAGATACGATACCATCGGAGGCTTTGAGGGACTCAGTTGCCATCGTCATGAAATTGAAACCCAGACCAAAAGAGATAAAGAGGAAGGCAAATGGAGCCATACCAGACGTCATTCGTGCTGATAAAAAGAAGGCAAGGACACTTTCAGTACCTTTACCGCCTCCGAAAAATATTTCAGTTGAAGCAATCGATCTTGTTGGAGACGATTCACCTGCAACATCGCCAAGGGTGTCAACCGATATTGAAGTTGGAGAAGTCGAAGCACCAGTAATAAATGATGGGACGGAACTGAATGAATGGATCATCTCGGTCTTGTCACTATCAGTCATCAAACCTAGCGATACGTTATTATCGTACCTTGGAGAAAACGACAAAAAATATGGTGATGGTACTTCTTGTTTGTCAAATGTGATAGTACCAATCATAAATCGGGGATCTCTACGCATTCAAAGCGCCCTACGGTCTCTGAGTAATCTTGCATCGAAATCGACTAGCACAGTGTTGACGGTAGGCAAACGAGATGGCCAAGTATATGTGAATGGCCAAATCGACCAAAGTATACAACTTTGTGCTTCTGTTGTTGGATTCTACTACCACAGCCTAGAGGCCATTGTATGCGATCAAATGGAAAGATTGGAATTTGTTGGTTCGTTTAGCTCTATGCTTCGAAGCGAAACTTTTCATAGAGCGCTTTTAGCATGTTGCTATACGTGTGTCTTGAAGGGTGTCGGAAATACACAGAAGTTTGCAATTTACAAAGACTTTAATAAAACAACTGCCCAGGTTGTAATGGAAACAACTGAGAGTGACTCGTTCACGTTTCTAAAGGTTATCGATGCCCTCTGCAGTGCTCTTGTTGATACCAGGAACATCCCACCTAAAAGGCGAGGGTATCCAATTGTCGCTGGTCTCCCTGTTCTGATCCAGCAACACATCCAAAAGCTTCAAATCCAATTGATTGACTCGGTTATTTGGAATACTTCACCAACAACCGAGAACTCCACCCATTCATCACTCGCTCTCATCATCAAAACGGTTAGAAGTCTCAAAGGGGCTTGGCCTCCGGATGTCTTAGAACTACTGCTTCCAGAGGAAATCTCCGAAATGGAGAGTACTCCCTCGAAAAGAACTGGTACCCGTTGCAAACCACCTTTTGCTTCTTCCGTAGACGCTAATTTCTTGTCATTTGTCCTGCGAAAGTTATTGAGCTCTGTGTTCTTGCGCATAATGGCAATGTGTGCAGCACTGGGTCTATCAAATGAGACCGTGGTGCATAGTCAAATTTTGGTTGCCTTCCGCTACCTTCTACGTCATCATATCTCTATCCTGCAAGATCGGCACGTCGACCAATTGCTGCTGTGTTCGATTTACGGGGTATGTCGGGTGATGAAAATTCAGCCACAAATAACTTTTGGCAAAGTTATCGAGGCGTACTTTACTGTAAGAGGTGAAGAACAAGGGGAGCGAGCGTGCCGAGTCATTGTTCGACACGTCAAATTAGATTCCGCAAAAGACAGAGATCAACCTGGGTCCCAAGTTGTTGGAAACATTGTTGTCTTCTATAATCAAGTTTACGTACCAAGAATGCAGAAATACTTTACTGGAAACAAGTCTTTGAAAAAAAGCGCTGAGGTGTATGAGGTGAAGCGCAAGGAAATGGAAAAACATCGCAGGGAGGTGGAAGAACATCGCAAAGAAAAAAAAGAATTTGAAAAGGAAAAACAGATGTTTCACAAAAGGAAAGTCAATGATAGTTCCTCTGAGAAATTTTCTCTTGTAACTTCTACCAATTCGAATTCTCGGCCAATTGATGCTGAAAGAGTTGAAGCAAATGCGAATCCAAGAGGCAATCAATCTTCACGAAAGCAACGTAGTAACCCAGAAGCTTCCGCTCAAAAGAACGTATCCAGAACAATAACGGTCTCCGGAACGGTCGTTTCAATGGAGGCTTGTGGGAATGGTTCTTCCAGCAACTCCAACCGTTCGATCCTCAACGGGACTACTTCTACCGTTTCAGAGCAAAGCATGGCGAACAAAACAGTGGCACAAGAGACCGAAATGAATAATTCTGAAACGTGTCAGACACAGAAAAACGCTCTAACTGAACCTGCAGAGTTGACATATGCTGTGAAAATGGCAAGAGCAAATGGAGCGGATCTCAAAATGGTCGAATCAAGCGACACTTCAAAATCCGAAAATTGCTCAAGAATAAAAAATCCAAAATCTTCTTCTCATAAGCCATGTGCATCTTTTGGGTCAACCGAAGTCAATCCAAGAGAATCGAATGATAAAGCGCTGGGCAAAAATTCCACTGTTGCGATTGAAAAATCTACTACGGTGACGATGGATGGGGATGGGAATCCCGCGAAGGATGACGTATTATAGGGGACGAATGCATCTACTAACGCGAAAACAGGTGCGAATGCTCCTTCACGCACGACGAAGGAAATTTATTCCGTCGGAAAAACCAACAGCGAAGCTGCTACTGCTATGAATGTGGATGAAGAAGAGGAACGTTTGACGGTACACTGGTGAGAAAAATGTGAATGCTGTAGAGGATATAGAGCTTGCTGTCACGGGGGGCTCAATTGCTGATAAGGTGGCAAGCTCATGATGTTCTAGCAGTATTCTGTTGTTAGAAATAAGAGAATAAACAAACTAATACTCCATCAGCTGATAAGGTGGCAAGCTCATGATGTTCTAGCCGTATTCTGTTGTTAGAAATTAGAGAATAAACAAACTAATACTCCGACTGATGTTTGTTTAAGCCGTTTTGCCTTTCACCCCACAATCACAGCATGAATGATCAAACGAGTTTTGCATCACCCAAACACTGCATACAAACTGTTGAGGAAGTTTGTTTGTTTGATTGGGCAAGTTTACTTGATTAGAGTTACGTACAAACACAGACGTTTGCAACTACAGACAGATGTGTGTGGCATCCTTGCTTTTCAAGCAAGCGTAGCCTCCCCTATTGCTCCAATATTGAACTTTGGTTTGATACGCTTTTCTTCAGTAACTTTAGATGAATGTTTATACGTCACATGCGACGATGAAGGTACATATGTTGATGTACCATGCACCAATTCAAATCTCGTTCATCTTTTCTTGTCATTGTTGATTGTTTTTTGCGCCAATACTACCATACAGTAATGAAATTCAGTTCTAGCAAAACAAACAAATAATTGCAGAACCATGGATGGAGACGAATAGACAGAAATGGTCAGAAATGAACAAGTCGGGTTCTGGATACCATTCCATAATACTTCGCATCGTATTCTTTGTTGCAACGTGTAGTAGATCTTCACTATTTGGCCCAGCTGGTGTTTTGAACACTGAAAGGCTACTCTGTTACTGACACAAGGCAGTCAGCCTTTTTGCTCATGACTATCCTTTATGAGTACAAAAGGTATGATCAATTGTCAACGAAAAAATAATCAGTAAAAAATGAACCGGGCGTACTACTGTTGGGCAAGGCATAGGGCAAGCCAAAGCACGACGCGTGGGAGGCATGCTCCCCTGCTCCACGCGAACCGGCTGTCCTGTCCATTGCGCGTGCCAAGACATAAGCAACTAGCAAGGTATGTATGTGTTGGTCTTGTAGGTAGGTAGGTACAATGTAGAGACGCTGGTCAGAGCCCACCTGGACATCCACATGGACACCTAGGCAGACTCTGGCCAAGCCAGGAGCCCAGACAGAGGGGACGAGCAATGCCCAGAGACTTGCCACATTGTCCAGCAGCCCTACACTGGCCTGCAACAATGAGGATGATGTGCATCAAGAGTGAACTAACTAAGCCACACACTACACGCTACACACTAGCAAAACTATGGTACACTATGGAATATCATCCCGGCTTGACTACACGACTCCGCCGGCGCCTGTGAACTGGAATCATTCCGTTATGCGCCCGTTCACAAAAATTTGCACCCTACACACAAACACGTTTTCCACATTTTTGCGTCCCCTATAACGCTATTCTTGCATGGCATTTCACATTAGCCCACAGACACTTCCGCCACAACACATTTCCACGGAACACATTTCCACGGCACCAAATGGACCTCCACATCTGTCCTGCAAACATCCAAACACATTCCCATTTTTCAGGGTGTCTTCTTTTGCACTCATTCATCAAGAAGATGCATCAAGTGTCACCTATCCCAAACCCCCAGACCAACAGACATCCACCTGGCACTGCTCACCACAGCGACCGACCAATGTGCCAAATGACATCACACCACACGTCAGCCCGTACCACACCACGAGCCCATGAGGATCTCCCAAACCGCAGCTACTTCAACCAGACAACACATGACCACGCCTCTTCACAAGTAAAGCAACCAGCCTGCCAACAACACCTACACAACAGGTGTCCTGACCGCCGGGCCCACCTTTTCTGCACTGCCTTACGTGCCTTTTTCCTGTTCCCGTAAACTATCAAACTCACAAATCACCACACGACGATCACAAAACCCCAAATACCACACCTAGCCAATTATACCCATCACCGGCCTCAAACAAACCAAGTGCATGTCCTCCGGCCACCTCACTTACTCCAGCCTGCCGCCCAACACAACGACCATCGACACTGCCTGCAACATCTACCTCAAGACGCTTGGTCTCCCATGCAACGCTTCTGTCCAATACATTCTCAAAACCTCCCCCAAGATCCAGTTCTCATACATCAGCACTCACGGCACCATCCAGGCTACCCATTTCCTGATCCTGTGGTCCGGCCCCGCTGGCATCTCTCATTTGGTTGGTGCCCAGACCGGCTCCATCCAGGCTGAGGCCCTTGTCTCCTTCCCTTCCACAACCTTCAACAACCTTGTCATCAGCATTGTCCCAAAGAACACTGCGTTGCTTTTCCGCACCTGGACGGATGCCTCCTGTTTGAAGGGCTCCAAAATTTGAGATAGAAAGTGGTATTTGCTAACTGGTATTTTATTATTGGTTTTGTTTGTTTACGACATTCGATGTTTTAAAATTGTGAGCAGATATTCTACTCTTTTCGAAAGATCACTAAATTCACTAAATTGGTGCATCGACCCGCTAATACTTCCATGCACACACTAAATCACTAACATTTGCACTGGCCCGCTAATACTCCAGTGCAATTTCCACATGCCCCGTACCTTTAGTACCAAGGGCTATAGGCTTCTACCTTGTGCCCTGTAAATTCCAGTACATAAGGGGTCATTTGGAGAAGATACTTTTTGAGCCACATCATCCGGGAACAGATGATCTTTTCTCCACATGCTGATGATGGCCCTTCTCCACATTCCAAGAGAAAATTCTCATTCCTTCTCCATTCAATCGACTGCGCGTCTTGTTCAATCAACTGCGCGTCTCATTCATTCACTCATTCATTCACTCGTATCTCTCATTCGTGTCTCATTTGTTCGGATTCCTGCAGAAGCACGATAATTTGTACAATTGAAAATTGACCTCAAACACACTCCCCTGCTTCAAAGGATAATAGACTTGAATGACAGACTCAATTGATGACACTGCTCCAGAACTCGGTATAAGCTGTGTGTGCTTCCCGGGCTTGATTGTCTATGGCTGAGCCGCTCATATCCTTGTTTCCTTCATTCGTGGAATACTCATCTTTTCCGTAGAACTTGGAACCATGTCTCTCAAACAGTGCACCGAATAGATTCTTGGTGAAGATATCGCTTATCATTTCATCACTGGTTTTCCACATCACCTTGATAAGACCCATTTCCTTTAGCTCTCGGAGAAAATATTGTTTCACTTCAATATGCCTTGTACGACCTGCTGTGGACCAATTGTTGCAGAAATCCACTGCTCCTTTGTTGTCCACGTATATCACCATCGGCAGCTTGATTTGCAATCCCAAACACATCATCACTCTCCAAATATACAGCATGTCTTGCACGCACAGCACAGCAGCATATAATTTGGCTTCCATCACTGACAGAGCAATGATTGGCATCATTCTTGATCATGCAGTCACATTGGCACCGTTCAGCCAAGTGGACCAGCCATTGACGCTGTGGCGAGATTCATCCTTGGCATACTCTGAGTCACTGAATCCAATCAGTTCGAAGAGAAAGTTCTTGGTGCCATCCCATATTGCATTTGGGGCTAGTGTAAAGCCTTGCTTTGGTGTTCCTGTGCAATACTTCATTACTCTCTTCAGTGCTTTCATGTGGGACTTCTTTGCTTCAGTCATGAACCTAGACAGCTCTCGAACAGCATTTTGGGTTTTGATTCGTGACCATCTCATCATATGCAATAAGATTGCAGTTCCGGACCTGTATTTAGTCTGAGCTTCCTTGGTGAGAGTGCTGTCATTTGGCCCGGTACCTTCCTTCCTCAGAACTGATCCTGGCTCTGCTGGAGTTGTGGGATTGCCTCTGCATTCATCAAGCTCAAATTCATCGATGAATCTCTTGATCTTGACTGGTTGGGTCATTCGAAGTGTCCTTTGCTTCTTGTCGCGTTTGATGTGACATCCGACATATTCATTCCATTTCTCCAACATCCTTGCAATCAAAAAGGGACTTGAGTTCTTGTGTTTCAGGACCTCCTTTTCTTCGCCCATGATGCAAAAATCATCCACCCACAGCAACATCAGAAGTATCTTGCCATTGATTCACTTGAAAAACAGACAGGGATCAGCCTTGCATTTTCCATCTGCATACTGTGCATCGCGCGCCAAGCTTCTCTCCAGAACTGTAGAGCTGCTTGGTTGGTACCATAGAGGGTTTTCTGCAATCGTAGAAGTACATATGAGGGATAGTATTTCTGATAGCCCTCTGGAATCTTGGTGAATATTTGCTCTCCATTCTGAAATTTGCCATTCAGGAAAGCGCCTTCAACATCCACAATATATGCCATAAAATTTGCCATGACCATCAATATCATTGCAATCCGGATCGAAATGTCGCTGACAACCGGTGAAGACTTGTCTTGGTCATCAAAGTGCTCGCCATCTAGCTGCTTGAATCCTCATACTGCATTCCTGCATCTTACAGTGCCATTGGGTTTCATGTTGGCCCAAGTTGTATCCATGATTTTGGTGCCCGGTGGGATATTGGCTTCATCAATCTCCTCAAAGACTTCATATTTGACCATCTTCTCATGCTCAGCGTTGATACCTTCTGTAAACTTGTCTCGCATAGGCCTAGCCATAGATTCCTTGTAGGTCATGGTCTTTAACTCGTTGGTGTTGTCAAAAGCATTCCCAGCTGCGCCAACCAGACTGAGTTCACTGATAGCGCATTCTTGAGAGGGAATAGAGACCGATAGAAGATTGAATTCTTGTAGCTCAGCCATTGCCTTGTGGAACTGGATTTCAGCATTGGTGAGTTGCGCTGCATAGCCGGCCATGTCTCCATATCGTATATCCGGATTGAGATGAGAGTTTCTCACTACTCGGCCGTATTGCGTGGTGGTTACCACATGCGGATCATCTTCTGCTGTATCTTCATTGCTGTTGTAATCGTCGCTTTCATATTCGATCTTGGTTTCTTCAATAGCATCAGCGCTATCGTATGCAATCTTGGTTTCTTCAATATCATCACTATCATATTCGCGCTTGGTTTCTTCAAGAGCCGCGTCGTCGGTTGCAGATTCGGATTCAGTTTCAGATTCAGGGTGGAAGGGAACTGTTGCGAAAGGGGCTCCCCCACTTGCATCCTGAAACTGAACACGATTCTGGGTAGGTGCAGTCCGTCGGGTGGTCTTGGTGCGCAGAATAGAAGTCGGAGTTGGAGACGGTTCATGTGTATTAGGGGGAAAATCAAGGGTATCGTCGTCGAGGAAATCGGCTTGAAAATCAAGGTCCTCACCGACAGGGGTATTGCGAGGAAAATACATGCGCTTCAACCAGTACACATCACGAGTGGCAGTGGAACTGTGGCTGGTGGCTCCGGTATCGAACACAAACACATTGTCATCATACAACAGATCAAATCCTTCTGGTTGAGTTTCACCCTTGGTGACTCGTTTCTGTGCATGTAGCAACTGCAATGATGTAGAAGTTTGCAGGGCCGATAGGCAGAAATCGTAGTATATGGTGGCCCCTTGCAGATCTTTGAACTTGGATGTCCATCCGGCCGGACGCCTGGAAGCATTTTTCTCATCCTCCCAACAGTTTGCATCCCTATGCCTGCCTCCACACCTGCCACATTTGGGAGGGTTTCCGCCTTTGCGGTTATTGGATTTTCCTGTACTGTTGTTGCCATTGCTGGTGCCATTGTTGTTGCCATTGTTATTGTTGTTGGTGTCAGCCTTCTTGTCAGCTTTGGGTTCACCTGCCTTGCGCTTTTCACACTGATAAGCCTTGTGTCCTTTTTCTTTGCACCAATAACATACTGCATTCTTTGACCATTTGTCCCGTTTATCAATGCTACCAACGTCAGTTATTTCGGCTCCAAACAGACTCATTTCGTTTGCCTTGCCGCCTCTCGCCTGCACACTCCGGGCTGCTTTGTACAGATTTGTAGCTTTCACATTCAAACGCTCCCACAACTCTATCTCTAAGGTCCCAGCCGCCATCAAGTCATCCATTGTAGATGTGATCTGCATCAACAGGTAAGGGGGCAATGCTGCCTTGAACGCCACACAGAGCTCATCCAAAGCCGGGCTCACTGATTTGTACTGGTACTGCCTTTGCAGGGCATAGATGCTTGTGATCAATTCTGATGGTGGCGCTCCAGGAGCTAGCTTTAGGTTCCTTAAATCCTGATTCAGCTGTTCTCTGTCTTGGGTGCTTTCTGCTTTGCGATACTCCCTCATCAACTCTTCCACCACTTGATGAACCCTGTCGCGCGGCCATTGTTTTCGAAGCTTGGCATTTATTTCAGGTGTTCCATCCCTGTCTAGTTTGGACTTTTCCATAACCGCGAGTCCTGTAGGGTTATCACTGAAAGCCTTGTAGAAATCGTGAAGTGCAGCGTTGTGTTTCTTCAGTGCTTTCTTCTGCGCCTTGCTCAATTCTTCATGGGGTGTCAACAGACCTGCTGGGGGTAGATCCTTATGTGCTGTCATGGTCAACAGCTCGCCATACTTGTGTTTGTCTGCACACATATGCCTCGAACTGCCGATACCAATCCTCAAACTTTGCCCCATCGCCCTTTGCCAGCTTGGGGACCTGGCTGTCAGCATAAACCACCATCTTGTACTTGTATTTCTTCTTGGTGTCAACCGTATCGTCGTCGTCTTCGATGTCACTCTCACTTCCACTTGGGCTACTGCTGCTTGTTAGCACACTGCTTTCTTCTTCTTCCGACGATGATTCTTCCGATGCTGCAGAGAATGCGATTTCTATCTCTTGATTCGAGATAACCTCCATTCGGTGTGTTTCGATATTTCCCGACGACGACTTCTGAATGCCCGATGTCCCGTTCTACACAATCTTGGTAGAGTTCCTTGTGGTTTCCGACTGTCCGAATGCGTCTTCCGAATATTTTGTTTCCAGTATTTTGTCTTCCGAATATTTTGTTTCGAGTATTTCGTGTTGTTCTTGATAATCGGTCCCTTGGATTTCGATTTCTCGATGCCCGATTCTGCCGCCTACACAATTTCAGTAGGGATTGATTGTATTTTCCGACCGCTCGATGTCTTCGTCTGAATGTCCAACCATCCGAATATTCCGCGGTTTGTTTCTTCTTGGTGGGCCGCTTGTGGGTGGATGTCTATATTCCACACGGTTTGCGTCGTCCTCATTCGTCTTCTTTGTTCTTCTTGGTGGGCTGCTTGTGGGTGGATATCTATATTCCACACGGTTCGCGTCGTCCTCACACTTGTTTTCTTTTGCTGAGTATTTCGCCGAATATCTCAGTCTTGGGGTCACACAGACACCTCCTTGGGGATCTTCAGAGTGTTCGGCCGTTGATTCGAATATCTCTGCCTTGGGGGTCACACAGACACCACCTTGGGGATCTACAGAGTCTTCCGCCGTTGATGCGAATATCTCTGCCGTTGGGTCACACAGACACCGCTCCGAGTGGAGTTCTACAGAGTCTTTCGCCGATGTATTGCAAATATCTCTGCCGTTGGGTCACACAGACGCCGCTCCGAGTGGAGTTCTACAGAGTCTTTCGCCGATGTATTGCAAATATCTCTGCCTTGGGGGTCACACAGACACCACCTTACTGGCTCCCAATCTTTTAGCCAGCCTGCCGCAGTCGCTTGGGACCAACTGTTCCAACCTCAAAAGTGAAGCGCTTCGTAATTCTTTGAAAAATGTTTGAAGGGCTCCAAAATTTGAGATAGAAAGTGGTATTTGCTAACTGGTATTTTATTATTGGTTTTGTTTGTTTACGACATTCGATGTTTTAAAATTGTGAGCAGATATTCTACTCTTTTCGAAAGATCACTAAATTCACTAAATTGGTGCATCGACCCGCTAATACTTCCATGCACACACTAAATCACTAACATTTGCACTGGCCCGCTAATACTCCAGTGCAATTTCCACATGCCCCGTACCTTTAGTACCAAGGGCTGTAGGCTTCTACCTTGTGCCCTGTAAATTCCAGTACATAAGGGGTCATTTGGAGAAGATACTTTTTGAGCCACATCATCCGGGAACAGATGATCTTTTCTCCACATGCTGATGATGGCCCTTCTCCACATTCCAAGAGAAAATTCTCATTCCTTCTCCATTCAATCGACCGCGCGTCTTGTTCAATCAACCGCGCATCTCATTCATTCACTCGTGTCTCATTCATTCACTCGTATCTCTCATTCGTGTCTCATTTGTTCAGATTCCTGCAGAAGCACGATAATTTGTACGATTGAAAATCGACCTCAAACACCTCCCTCCTACCAGACAACTTTGCTGATGCAGGGGACCCTGCCTCCCAAGTCAGGTCTGAGCTCCTTGACCATGATGGCTTCGCCAAAACTATGCCCTAGTTTGTGCTTGCTCCCCTCCTCTGGCCAACCACCCTTGGCATTCTAGTTGACCATCTCATTGACAGCCCCCTCCCTGAAGGCTCCTCCAACGAGGGCTTCACCACCTGGCTTTCTGCCATGCACTTGTTTGCTACCAAAAACCAGGCATTCAGCCTATATACCCAACATTCCTTGTTTGATGCAGCCAACTGGTCTGAACCCGGCCCCGGCGAACAGTTTTTTTCCCAACTTGGCCTCGAAGCCTTCCGCCTCTCCAACGCCACTCTCTGCCTCAACCCCTTGCACCCCACACCAAATTACCGCATGGTCTGCCTCCCCTTCATTGATGACTTCCAGCTGCACTGCCTCCAGACTGTCAGCCAGAGCCTTCCCAATACTTCCCTAGACCCCCAGGAGCACACTCTGCAAACCCCGGCACCACCACCAATGACATCTAACAACCGGAATTAGAGTTGTTAAGTGAAGAACAGAATAAATGAGAGAATACGACGCGATTAGAAACAGTACGTAAATAACCGTACAATTGTTGTCGTACCACGACTAATCGGGATACGCGAGTCACGACACGTGTATCAAGATTTAGATACCTAACCTTAATTGGTCCGATGTGGCAAACTGAGTATGATAAGAAACAGATCAAATAATCGGCGATGGGTCTCATTAAGTAAAGTAATCGCAGACAGTCAGCCAAGGCTAATACTGTGTGCAATTAACTAAGTGACACGGGGTTACTATGATCAAGCGCCAAGGCTAATACTGTGTGCGATTAACTAAGTGACACGGGGTTACTATGATCAAGCGCCAAGGCAATATCAAGAGTAACCCATCACTAGAGAATGAGATCTGATATGTGCCGGTGTGGTTGCACATGTTTGACTATCAACCAAATGAATAATGGAATCGCTTAATTAAGCGATCATCGCTTAATAGTGAATAACAGGGCAATGCATGTGTTAACAAGAAGGCTAACACGAGAATACATGGAACACTCCAATAGAGGTCCGGATTCTTAGATTAACCTAATTAGATCACTAATTCAAATTACCAGTTATTGATTAACAGTCACAGCCTCATACAAAAGCTACATATCATACATACATACGGACCCGAAATAATTGAGTCCGATAAAGCCTACAGAAAATCTACACGAAATATCCTACTGGTAATAATTAATTATCCGAACGCAAAAATTATTCACTGATCGACCGACTATCAAAAAACAATCCAACCTGAGAGACCGTTCCACTGAAAGACTATCCCACTGAAACAAAATCTAACACCGAAGCCCGAATCTACTGAAATCTTGTGTTATCTCGTATATCATAACACAGACACCACTGAAAATAGCACCATTGAACTACTAAGCCAATAGAAAAATTCTACAAAATAATAATACCCCGAAAACAAAAACAATACAAAAACAACCTCGTAACAATCATCATGTTCTCTTCATCGGAAATGTTCTCTTTATCGGAAATTCTTATAGTCACTTGTGGTTGCATCATTGCACCAGCAACCATGTACATCATGAACAATCAAACAGTCCAAGCCATCAAAAACCAAGCAAGATGGGATGAACAAGAGCGAAGGATTGAAAGAATGACCAATCAAGCAAAGAGCAATGACCGCGAGAAGGCCAATCAAGTAAAGTGTGAGGAACGGGACAGGGCCATCGAGAGATTGACCCATGAACTAGCCAGACTCAAAGAAAAAGAGAAGGAACACAAAAAGGAAGCTTGCCAGCGCCTCAAGCCACGACAAATTCAGGATTTCGATGGGAGCCAAGATAACTGGATCAAATGGAGATGTGACACCAAAGCAACACTCCATGCCACCGGACACAGAGACATCATGGAAAGCCGCGAAGCAGCTGACAACGACCATCCACTGAATAGCGCATTATGGGGTACACTACTGAACGCATGCAGTGGAGGCAGCGCATCTTCCAAAATCACCAGGCATGAGGACGCTAGTGATGGACACGCAGCATGGAAAGAATTATTGGAATGGTATGACTCTGAGTCCTAACAAGAGGCCTATGCAGCAACAATGAAACTAAAACTTGAAGGGGTTAGACTACATCCTGGCAGCAATATTTCAGACTACATCAACAATTTTGAAAGTATCTACCAAAAAGGAAGTAAAATCCCACGCTTCAACATACGAGAGTGTGATGCCAAGAATACCTTTGCTCAGAATTTACTGGACCCTGAATTGGCTCAACTCAAAATGGAGCTACAAGAGGGCTGAGCCAAGATGAACCTGGTAGACATGGTGCAGAAGCTTTGAATTCGAGACAAGGAACTACAATTGAATGTACTAGCAGATAAAAACGACAATAAAAGATCTATCTGCAGGGTTACTGAAGTTCAAGAAACCCCAGCAAAACGCCAGCAACATTCACCTCCACCGGCCGCTGATGGTGCTCTCACCACAGTACACCCCAACCTTAAAGGCATCCTACGAATACCGCCCGCTACTTGGGCCACCCTGTGCAAACCACACAGAGAATGGGTCCTCCTCTACAATCGGTCTGCTAGACAGTCAGGAATCACCACCACCGACTCCAGCTGACATTACTCTTGGCGCACCGCAGGACGATGGACTCAACAATACAGACATCTACTGATCCACCAAACCCAGACGTGTCCGGCGAATCTCTACACCGGTACCACTCGCGCACCCCATTCCATTAGCACCTTCCTTGCCACCTAGTCCTGGCAACGATACAGAAGAAAGCATTGGATCCATCGATGAATCCGCCCTCTTCCCACCAGGGAGCACCGAACTCCGTACAGTCCGGTTCCACCTGCATTCTGAGGGGGGAGATGGCACGTCCAAAACAGCAGACCAACAGAATACAGGCACCAGACCTAGAAGAAATCCAACCAGAAGGGCAAGAGTCGCATCCTTCTTTTCCACGGCTAGATGCTTGAAAATTATGCAATCAACCACATATGAAACAAGCGATAGTGAGAGTACCGACGACGATAGTGAGGATGAAGGAATACCTGACCTGGTGGAACGAACTGCAGTCCACAGTGACAGTGATGATGATGGCAACAGCAACACCGGCAAGAAACGGCAGAGTAAATCCAATCCAATTGCAAGAAAGAAAAAGATCATTCAGGGCACACCCAGGAGACAAAAACAACTGCAAACACTCAGACGCTACCGAGAAGTAAAACCGGAAGATACCATTGCAGTAATCGATAGTGGAGGGAGAAAACGCCCAACTGTCACAGCTAGGGCATGGACTAAAACAGGAGGAGACACAGGAATGACATCAGTAATGAAACCATACATGTCACAAGACAATGACGACGAGCTAGTGGAACATCCTGTCTGCAGTGCAGCAACAAAAGCATTTATTCCAGGACGACAAGAACCAGTGATACTACTAGTACACTACGCAACCTTTATCTCACGCGACAAGAATTTTACAGATGGGGAATCACTTCTAACAACGATGGATATGGGATCCCACAATGTATTGGTCAATGGAGTGCAACCCCAAATAAGTGACAAATGTGGCATCACGGTCGAAAATACATTCCTACCATTCAGCTATGATGATGAAAAAGTCTATTACCACATCACAAAACCAACAGAGGAAGAGATAAAGGAAATGGAAGTTTTTGAATTAAACTCGCCCGCACCACCGAATATGAGGCAGTACCCAATGTTACGAAGAAAAAGATCGAGGGAGAAATTTGCTTTTGGAAATCTACCAATATTGGAGCTGAGGAAGCGGTTTGGAATGTTACCAGAAGAAACAGTGAGAAAAACCCTAGAAAACACCACCCAATTTTACGAGGAGATTGAAGAAGAAAACAGGGCAATTCCTAGAAAACACTACAGAAAACGATTCAAAGCCTTCCACTACAAGCGGCAAAATGAGGATGTAAGTACTGATTACACTTTCTCCAGCCAGAAGACATCACAAGGACACAATGGTGGTCAATTCTTCGCAGGCACGAAATCCAAGATGTGGTCGTTCCATCCATTAAAAACAGAATCACAGTGTACCAATGCCCTGCTGGATCATCTTTGTGAAAGAGGGGCGCCCAATACCATTATCAGTGACAATGCTAAATCAGAAAAGGGAGTCAAATGGACTGAAATTATGCGACAGAATATGATCAAAACAAGAACTTCAGAACCACATTATCATCACCAGAACCCAGCAGAGTCAGAATGGGCCCGATTATCGAAAATGATTCAAAATTGCTTGAGAATGTTCAAAGCCCCTATCGGATTAGCAAATTGGTGCTCCCTGTGGTGTGTTCAAATCAACAATCTAGCTGCAAGGAGATCATTGGGATGGAAAGTCCCACAAGAAATATCACAAGGCTGGACACCAGATGTATCACATTTACGATTCCACTTCTACAAGCCCATATGGTGGTACAATCCGAGCTTCAAATCCTCTAAGAGTAACATGAGAAAAGGAAGATTCCTAGCATTTGCTGACTCAACCAGAGATGCAATGACGTATTACATACTGACTGAACCAGAATCACCTAAGGAGAAACATCAAGTCTTAATGCGATCAGTCGTGAGAACAAGAAGAAAAAATATTGGAACTAAAGATGAATTTGTAAATGATGATCCAGAGGCAGCAGAATTTTGGCTGTCAATTTCAGAACACCAACAGAATCTCAACGACATCCAAAGCACAGATGAAGTCCCATTGTTAGTGCCAGGCAAGAAATTCGATGCAACAACTACCGGAATGGAATATTCAACCAGCGACAATCTACTTGGTACATCAGAATCCAAACAAACAGAGCCAAGGGAGCAAGAAGAAGAAAATGAAGGAGCAGAGTGTGAAATTGAAAATTCAGATCAGGAGGTACTTCCGAGCACAGTCGATGGAACCAATGATGCAGAAACACACGATAATATACTTGAAAGTAATGATACCAATCTGGACCGTACCTTTCGAAAACTTACTGGGCCATTTCTGGAAAGAAGGAATACTGATCCTTAAATCACAATATTTGGACGACCTGGAAGGAAACACTGTGTTGAATACTCCATTTCCCCAACTACAAAAAGATGAGCCTGTTGCCTGTGCAAAATATGTAACACGCTACATTATCGAAGTGGGTGGACAAAGGGGAAGTCACCCCCTATTGGATTGGGCAAGCTCAGTCCTCAAGCAAGATACAGCAATCACACGCCGCATTCAATTACTACAAGCTCAAAAACCACGTTGCAACACCAATCCGAAGAAAATGTCTAGAAATCAAAGACAAGCCAAGAAGAAAAACAAAGAAAAATTTGGCCTCCAAATTCCTAATACCTACAACAACTGCGTTTGCATTGACCAAGCTGCTGGAGATACTAAATGGCAAGACTTGATTCAAAAAGAGATGGATAACTTGGACCGGCTCAAGTGTTTCAAATACCATCCGGCTGAGAAAGAATTCCCCAAGTCCGAAGGATGGCAACAAGCAAGGCTCAATATGATCTGGGATATCAAAAGTGAAGACAAACAATACAAGAGCTGGCTGGTTGCAGGGGGGCATTTGGTGGATTCTACCAAATATAATACATATTCCAGCCAAGTCAACAGCCTATCCGTTTACCTACTATTTCTCGTAGCACAACACCAAAACCTTGACTATCAAGATTTAGATACCTAACCTTAATTGGTCCGATGTGGCAAACTGAGTATGATAAGAAACAGATCAAATAATCGGCGATGGGTCTCATTAAGTAAAGTAATCGCAGACAGTCAGCCAAGGCTAATACTGTGTGCGATTAACTAAGTGACACGGGGTTACTATGATCAAGCGCCAAGGCTAATACTGTGTGCGATTAACTAAGTGACACGGGGTTACTATGATCAAGCGCCAAGGCAATATCAAGAGTAACCCATCACTAGAGAATGAGATCTGATATGTGCCGGTGTGGTTGCACATGTTTGACTATCAACCAAATGAATAATGGAATCGCTTAATTAAGCAATCATTGCTTAATAGTGAATAATAGGGCAATGCATTTGTTAACAAGAAGGCTAACACGAGAATACATGGAACACTCCAATAGAGGTCCGGATTCTTAGATTAACCTAATTAGATCATAATTCAAATTACCAGTTATTAACATCCACGACCTGGTTACAGCCCTCCAGTATTGTCTCCCTACCCCCAATTCTGGCAACCGCCCCACACCCAACTGCAGCGCCTGCAGCTGGAACATCTTCCTTGCACCTGAGCATTCCGACAATGTCACAGGTGAACACGCCATCATCCCAGCCATTATATCACCTGCCCTGCTGTCACTTTTCCATGGCAGACCTACAGCCGGCCAAACAGACCTCTTCAATGACAAACTCACCTGCTCGGCTGACCACTGCCAAGCAGGCAGCCTTCTTCCTTTTGTCAACATTACCCACGGTCAGTTCGACCGCACCTTCATCCATGTATTTACCAACTTCCTTGTGAACGCCTAGGAACTCAAGTGTGTTGATACAGACATATGGTGGGTCTGCACAGGGTATCTTGGTCCGGGCATAAAGCGTCACAGAATATGGGAGGAAGCAGAAGACCTGGATGGAAGGTAGACATGTGCCAATACTGCTGAGCAAGGCATCGGAAGTGTTGTGGTCAAACGTAAAGTCCCACGGGACAAGGTGGCCAATGGGGGTAGAACACATGCCGCCCAAAGTGACGTAGTCAATGAGGACTTGCAGGGAGTGGTGGGTGGTGGGTGGTATGGCAACAGTACCACAAAGGTGCCAGACAAAAGCGGCCTGGTCTTGGACATGGAGCCATGTGAAGCAGGCTTGGATGCCAGCTGGGAGTGACCCATAATGGGGGGGGGGTCTCTGGACGCGGTGCTTGGCTGAGTGATAAGCGTCCAAAATGCAATTGCAGAGGGTGTCACGGAACACGAGGATGTGGCAAAGCCCCCACAAGTAATGTTGGAAGGTGTTGTGCAGGAGGCCAAGCAGTGTGGCAATGTTGTGAATGGTGGGCGCTGTCTTGTGTGGCTGCAGCCAGGCCTCATGGTGGATGTAGGAAAGGATTTTGGTGCAGCGGTGAGGCAAAAGGCAGATGGTCAAACCCGGCCAGGAGGCGTTCCTCAGTGTAGGCCAAGTCTAATACTTCATGGGACAATATGTGTTCCTGGCTAGGGTGGTCAAGACTGAAAACATCCTGGAGGGACATGATGCTGGCTGCGGACGCTAGTCGGGTTGTGGCAATGGCGCTGGAAGTGAAGAGGTCCTCTACCTGCATGGGCATGGCTGGTGGTATCCAGACGCAGGGGCAGCCAGGGACTGGGTTTTTGCCATCCTCAAAGACGCCACAGTTGGTGGAGTCCAGATTGTCCCTGGGCAACTGTGTGAAAGTCCAAGGGAGGGATTTGAGTTGCATAGCAGCAACGTGGGAGGTCGCTGCATGGAGCGTCTCAGTTGGTTCGTGGTGCCACCAGTAACGTACCATTTGAATGCAGGCCTGGGCAAAGGGGTCCCAATTGGGAGGGCAGGAGCAGCCGCCAAAGGACTGGCTGGTGGCAAAGCCCAAGTAGTCACAGGGTTGGTATGCATGCATTTGGACAATTTCCGTGTTGAGTTTGCAGAGGTGGTATGCATTACAGAAGCTGTTGTACATGATGAGGAGGGTGCTGCAGGGGAATGAGATGCGGAGGTTCCACAAATGGACAAGGAAACGCAAGAAGGACACATTCATCTGACAGTGGAGAAGTGTCGCCAGCAAACAGCAGATACGGTGCTTGTTGATGCTAGTTTCCATCTGAAACTGCGTCCAATAACTGTCACGCGACCCAACGCGACCCCTCGCAAGCCCTATTTTCATAAAATCAACCCTGCCTTTGTTCATGGTGTTGACTTCAGCACTACCTTCCCCCGCCATCGAGAAGCCATATTTAGTGAAATCAAGTCCAATTTGGGTATTTCAGAGACCAAGTTCGAGCCACACATAATTAACTGGTTACCTTGCAATTTACCCACCCAAATATTTGTTCGATCCTTCCCAGACGCACTTCATTCCCTTCTGACCAATAAGGAATTGATGCAAGAAACCAATTTGTCTTTTCCCAATGTCGAGACTCCTCTTTCACCCGAAAACAACCCACCAATCACCAACGAAACATACATAACAGAACTCCACCACGGCTCTTGGTGGATGGAATCGTGGAAGCAGATCTGCAATGAAAATGAGGAAATCCTTGTTCCAATCATTTTCTACATGGATGGAATCAGCTTGGATGCACATGGCCGTCTGTCACTCACTCCTCTCAACATGACTCTTGGTATTTTCAATGTTGAAGCAAGAAAATGACCTGACGCTTGGACAACAATTTATTTTCATCCTGACACTGAAATTGAGAGCATAAGACACACGAAAAAAACCACGGCGAAAGATAATATTCAAAATCTACACACTGCGCTTGCATCGGCTTTGCAATCTTTCAAGCAAGTATGTGAAATGCAGGGCGGGTTGGAGTGGGATTATCTTCCGTATGCAGGAAAAGTGTTCAAAGTGAAAATGAAATTTGCGATTGCCTATGTTGTTGGTGATACAGAACTTCAGGACAAACTATGTGGAAAGTATGGATCCTACACGGAAAAGGTGAAGAAATTTTGCCAACACTGTACATGTCCGACACATGTCATCCATAAACCAAAAGCCCAAGTGGAGGAACAGACTCGGCTCTGGGTTCCAGAAGATTTCGAACCCCCCCCCCAAAAACATTTCTGCAAGGGAATACCTGGAGTACTTCAAAAGCATTTCCCACCATCCCATAAAAAATGCTTTTCACAGCCTCAATTTTGGTAGTAATGTCAACAACATTCACTTAGCTACTCCTGGTGAGTGTTTGCATATGCATCAACTGGGTGTATCACGTAGGGCAGTAGAATCACTAGATTCTTTGTTAAAAGGGAGTCCTATGTGTTGGTATGCCCCTGATTTAAACACGAATGGCACATCAGCTACTATTGGTTCACTCGCCCAGTTATACAGTGGTCTTTTGTCAAGGCAATCGGACAGAGATTTCCCTAGAACCAAGTTTTCCAGTCAGCTTCTCTCCATTACCAAAAAGGAGGGTAATGATTATTCGGGAATGCTCATTTCCATTCTGATCATCCTTTGTTCCGATGTGGCAATAAACATCATCCAGGACGCAACATTTATTCAGAAACAAGTAGAGGTAATTCAACTGATCCTCTCCATGGAGGAATTCTTGAAGCATGGGAATATAACCATTTCTGGATTGGAAAATCTCCCCAAGATGATAATTCATACTATCAATTGTATTAATTCCACCTGCCTCAGAGAGGGAATGGGTATGAAACTGATCAAAAACCATCTATACTTTCACCTTGTTGAGTACATAAAGCTTTGGGGACTTCCATGCGGATGGGATTCTTCGTATTTGGAATCACACCACAAAACTGAAATCAAAGCACCGTTGAAGAACACTCAACAGAATGCTTCCACATTGATAATGCAAACGGCCAAGCGACAGGAAGAAAAAATGCTGCTACGAGTAGCTACTTCAAAGTTCAATTTAGTGACGGCAGAAGATGTTTCTGGTAATCGAGTCCCTCCTGAAGTTTCTGGTTCAAAATTTCACGTGTTCATTAATAACAATGGGGCAAGTACTATGAGATGGGTTAGGTCATTGAACAAAACAAAACCCTATATTTCTCTAATCGCGTTGTCTTTTGTATGTCAGAATGTTCTTCCACTTTTGCAGGACTCTATGTTTGTGAAAGGATTTACTGAACATAACAGGTTTGACCAATCCACACAGCAAAATTACTTGTTTCGAAGTCACCCTTCATATCGTTCCGATGGTGGCCAACTGACCTCTGTCTGGTATGATTGGGCACTGTTTGATGCCGACACATGTGAAATACCTCTGCCATTTTATGTGTTTCGTCGAACTCTACAATCTGAAGCAGCCTTACTCATTTGTTTCTGAGTACCAAATTGCCGACGAAGGCATTTATGCAGTAGTGACCAAGTTTAAATCCACTCCAACACCAACAGCTTCGTCGTTTGTGACCAGAGGTGAAGTAGACAAAAATTCCCTGTTCTTATGTCATGTTGACAGCATACTCTCCAATGTAGCAGTTGTCCCAGAACTCGATGCAATTGGAACCTTGCAATCCAACTCATATCTAGTTGTCTCAAATCAAAGGGCTTGGCTGGATGAATTCCACAAGACAACGTCATCTTTGCCTAATGAAGAGGCACTCTACTCCCAATGCACTATTGTTGAACAGGACAGCAACAATAATGATGATGCTACTAATTCAGGTGATGATTGTTCAATGACATTGAACAATGATGACGATAGTGAGGTCCTCTCTGACACATCCAATACTTAATTGTTTACGTAGTACAATATCAATAATAACTTAGTATAACTGAATCGAATGCTCCTCCGTATCGATCGTAACATATTTCTCCTACGTTCTGTTTGATTGCTACTCCGTAATGATTGCACAATGGTGCAGGAAAACAATAGAAGGCAATGGAACGTCTAACTTTAAACTATTGTTTAATATTATTATAGAGGATTAGCTCTTAGCACAGTTTTTCTCGATACATATGCGCTCATAATATAACAGCCTTCAGTATTTCGGATTCAAACAGCTATGTAATACTAATGGATTGAACAATAGAGTATCGCCTGACCTCAATGGAACTTTCACTCAATACATGGGGAACACAAAGTAATAAATCACCTCGTCATCACTTACATGTGTTGGAGCAATAACCGTCAGCCTCGTATAGAACATATTGGCATCGATATGGCATTTTGAGTGATAATCCTTTCCAATAGAAAAGGCCGTTGCGTGATGGCCGATTGCATTCAGTGTTGTACGACTAACAACCTCATTCATCACAGTCGTTTCAAGGTAGACAAATTTTGCCATTGGAGTTAAACATTTCCTTCACAATGTGTAAGGCTTTCTATTCAAGGTGGTCTTGTGTTGTTGTGTCCACATTGTTTTTGAAAACATACACACCATTTCCCGATTTCAATCGATTTGGTCTCATCCCAATAATACCAAATCCACTGTTTACACTATCACATTTGGTTCCTTGGCCTATTTTGGGTTTAGATTCAAAAATTTCCCCAGCAAATGTTCTTGTGATTTCTAGATTTTTGGGAGTACCCAAGCGTTGTTTTGCGAATTGTGTGGAAGCTTTTGCAAAGATTCTCAATGATGGCTCTGATTTGGCGAACGCTAGAACAAACTTCTCGTCAGTACTATCCAATGTCTTGAAACTGTCAATAGACACAGCCTGTGCCAAAGAATATTTCTTCTCTCCAACTGTTGTCCAACCCCAATTTGTTTCCATGAATTTTCCTTGAAACCCATTTTTGTTAACTGTTTTCAATGCTATTTGCTCGACATGTTGAAAAATTGCATTTGGATCTCGATTCCTGTCCCCTTTTGCTGTCTTTTTAGGTTTTATCTCTGACAAGTGTTTGTAAGTCTGGTGGATTGTTGATGATGACGGTGCTGCGTTTTGGAGAAATTTTGAAGCCATTCTCTTTCTCTCTGTCTTCCCATTTTTCTTCTTTGATTTTTGCTTGATTGCTTTTGCTGGCAATTGCTTTTTTGTTGTTTTGAATCCCATCGCGCCGGGTGCTATTCTTGTCTGACAATCGCCGGATGCTTTGCCGCCGATGAGTGAAGAGGGATAGGAGGTGTCGCTGCACCGCTGCCGTGGGGAGAGGGATAGGACGTCGGTTCAATTGTTCCCAGTTGCGTCTGCTTCTATTGTTCCCGATTTTGGTTGGTTCGATCGTTCCCGGTTGCAGTTGTTGCTTTCGCTGGAAGGTGTTGCTCTCGCTGTTCTTGCTATTGCTGTTGTTGTTGCCAATGTTGCCGTGCCGTTGTTGCCGTTCCCGTTGTTGCCGGAGGAGGGGGAGTGCTGTTGCTCTTGTAGTGCTCTCGCTGTGGCGGATTGCTGCTGCTGTTGCTATCGCTTTCGCTGTTGCTTGCTGTCAAATCGACAAGTCGGTGCTCTCGCTGTGGCGGATTGCTGCTGCTGCTGCTTCTGCTTCTGCTATTGCTCTCGCTGTTGCTGTTGCTTGCTGTTGAATCGACAAGTCGGTGCTCTCGCTGTGGCGGATTGCTGCTGCTTCTACTATCGCTCTCGCTGTTGCTTGTTGCTTGCTGTTGAATCGACAGAGTCGGTGCTCTCGCTGTGGCGGATTGCTGCTGCTGCTGCTATCGTTCTCGCTGTTGCTGTTGCTTGCTGTCAAATCAACGAGCCGGTGCTCTCGCTGTGGCGGATTGCTGTTTCTGTTGCTATCGCTATCGCTGTTGCTGTTGCTTGCTGTTGAATCGACGAGTCGGTGCTCTCGCTGTGGCGGATTGCTGTTGCTGTTGCTATCGCTATCGCTATCGCTGTTGCTTGCTGTTGAGGAGGAGGAGTGCTGTTGCTCTTGCTGTGGCGGATTGAAGGGGCTCTCAGCTGGTGCTCTCGTTGCTGGTGCTATCGCTGCTCGTGCTGTTGCTGTTACTGTTACTGTTGTGGCCGTTGTTGCCGAATCAATGCTATGGCTGTCACTGCTCTTGCTGTGGCCAACGTTGTTGGTGCTCTAGCTCTCGCTGTTGGTGCTATCAGCTGCTGGTGCTGTTGCTGTTGTGGTCATTGTTGCCAATCTATGCTGTGACTGTCGCTGCTCTTTCTGTGGCCAACGTTGCTGTGACTCACGTTTTTGCCGATTGCTGTTGTTGGTATTGCTGTGGACGACGTTGTTGCTAATCGCTGCTGCTGCTGTTGCCGTTTACGGTGCAATCGTTGATCTATAACAATATATAATAATTGAACAAAATGGGTGAGTATCTATTACTGTGGTAGAGTAAATAATAACAGAATAATATAATTTACATGCTAACTTACCCCGTTGCCGTGTTGACTTCGTGTTCTGCATTTGACTCGGTGATGTTGCCTTCAACTTGGTGGTGTTGCCTTTGCCTGAAATAGTAAGAAGAAAAACAGAAGTGAGGAATACATCATCAGCAATGTAGGATGTATGCACCATTGTCCATCTATCTATCTCACGTTGTTCTTTTTGCTGCCTTCGACTCGGTGTTGCCTTCGACTCGGTGTTGCCTTCGACTCGGTGTTGCCTTCGACTCAATGTTGCCTTTGACTCGGTAATGTTTCCTTTGACTCGGTGGTGTTTCCTTTGACTCAGTTTATGTTGCCTTTGACTCGGTGGTGTTTCCTTTGACAAGGTGGTGTTGATGATTTGTGTTGTCGTCTATTTGCGCTTACTCCTCTGTCACGAAAAAACAGTACCTCGTGCCTGTTGATATAGAAGCAATGGATAGAGATTTATTGCTTTCAAGACATAATATGTTTGGGGGCCAATTCAAACAATATCTATCCATCCAGCAAACCACCTCTTCTCCAATGCGAGCTAATTCTTTTTCCAGTACAAGGCTGTTATTTCAGACTAAAATATTTGAGCACGGATAACCTGCCTAATGCTGATCAACGATCAAGGGATCATTGGATTAAGTGGAATCCCACGTTCACAGACGGAGTGCCGATTAGCAACTCTACTCAAATAAGTTGGGTAAACAAGATTATGAATGGAAAGAGTATTTTTTGCATGGGAAAAAAAAAATCACGCTGTAAAATCACACTGTGAAATCACACTGTAAAATCACGTTTCTCTGTCTGTGTGCGTGTGTGTGTTCGGAAAAAAAATTACTTTTTGCTGTGTGTGTGGTGTGTGTGTGTTCAAAAAAATCAAATCCATACTTAACGTGTGAGATCTAATGCAGTAAATATAGAACAATAAAGAATGATTTGACTTTCATAATTAAGTTTTTTTACTTAACGTTCTCAACTTGTGATACGGTGACATCTTTCCTGTACCGGTGGTACGTACCACAGCATGTGTGACGGTGTTTACACTGGTAAGGAACTTGCGTAGCTTTGTACTACAGTTGCTTTCTACACTATTTTTGTACTAGATGATTTCTGGTAACGCATTTGTGTAGCATCCTACGAGAGTAGCTTTGTACACCATTTTCATAGTAGATAATTTCTGGTAACAAATTTGTGTACAATCATACGACAGTAGCATTTTACATGATTTTTGTACTATATATTATCTGGTATTAAATTTGGGTGGATGTTTACTAGAGTAGTTTTCTCCACCATTTCACAACCATAAGCCCATTTTTTCTTTTTTTGGAACGGCGTTCCAGAAAATGCTATTTTTGTAGATAGGCCCTCCAAAACAATATTGATGTAGCGAGCCGAATGAAAGTAATGGTAGTGCCACGTGGCACTCCCTACAAGCGGTAGAGGGCCAGACCGGGGGAAATCTAGTAGAAATCTAGTAGATTTCACTATCACTAAAACCAGCTTCTAAGCACATGCTTAGACCCCGATAGCCTCAACAAGCCGGCAAAGGATTCCTCCAGCAAAGCGCAAGCCTACTACACTCCCTACCAGAAGGAATACGATTGATACGATCGATTCCCTGTATCACCGGATAAGATGTATCACTGTGTCACTGTATCACGGTAGCTCATACAAAGGGATGGCTGCGACCGAAAGACGCGTCTGCAATCAAAATTACAGGCTAGCACTAACAAGCCGGTAAAGGATCCCTCCAGGAAATCCAAGCATACAGCTCACTCTTTTTGCTCCTAAAATGATTAGTAGTAGAATAAATTGGCTAACACGTCCAGGTCCAATAGTCATCCCTATTGTACCCGTACAACAAGCCTACCGATTTGATAGTCATCCCTATCAAGCCTAGTCAGACTAGCGCAGCGACGAATCGACAGAGTACACCACGCGGCCTGCCCTATTACTCCTAACCGACGCTGGTACTCCTATTCTCGGCTAGTACGCATCGACAAGCCTACCAATTTGATAGTCATCCCTATCGAGACTAATCAGACCAGCGCATCGACGACCAACGACATCCTATTGTAGGGCAAGCCTACAGATTGATGGCCCAGGAAGCACTTTCCCCGGCAACCGACGCTGCTCCTATCACGGGTACGTATCAACCAAGCGGCATGCTCAGCACCTACTCGGAGTACTTCCAAGCTACCCCAAGCCCCTTTGGTAGCTCGGTCGAGCGCAACAAGGCATATGCCACCATCTTTAGCTACTTCACTCTGGCCTCCACCCCCCTGGTCCTCCTGGAACACCTACTCAACCTCTTCGAGGCTGAGGCTGTGGGCGCGCTTGGGATCTTCGTAGCCGACCCCCAAGGCCTGCCCTGCCTCCGATTGGTGCATGGCCTTCGGAAGTACCCGGGTCCCTTGGCTCAACACAGCCCCAACAAAAACAAGGCCTTTGGGTACTTGGATGACATCGAAGGGGAAGCTGGGGAACTGGTTTTAGTGGATTCGGCCATGCTGTCCCCCACCCTAGCCTCTCGGGTGCTAACCCTGGATCATCATCTGGCAGAGTTGGCGGCGCACCCAGGGAGACTGTCCATCCCAGTGATACCAGAAGGGACAGGCCATTCAGAGTTGATACGGGCCCACAAGGCATTCTTTATCCCCTTTGAGTTGGTGCATTTCCTCCTGGGCAAGGGACTCTCACCAAGCCAAGCCATGGGGGTCCTCCATCCCCAGCTTAATCGGGTGGGGCTAATGGAGTCCTGCACCCCCCTGTTCAATACTCTCCGGTTGGCTGGGACTACAGCTACAGAACCCGGGGGAGACCCCAAGCTCCTTCAGCCGGGCCCCTCCTTTCGAAGTGAGACAGGCCTGACCAACTACATGAAGCACAAGGTGATGTACCGGGACCTGCCAGAATTGGAGCGCCCTTGGGACACACCGGGAGACCCGGCACTCACAGCAGCAGTCACTGCCCTCACAGACCACCAACTAAAGCTAAGTGAGAATATGGACCACAAGAGGTCGCAGTCAGTAAGGACCACTTGGGGCCCCTTGTACACCCAGCGCTTGCTTCTGCTCTGCGGTAAACAGGACGAAGCTAACCTCCCCCCCATCTACCAGGCCTGGGCTCAAAAGAGCAAGCATGAGAGGACCCACATGATCTTCCAAAGCCAAGTGGCAGCCAGGGCATCTGAGTTGGGAATCCAAGCCCCCCTAATCACTACTGCGGCCCTCAAACGCTTCCAGGATGGCAACTTCCATGGTACAGATCCCTTCCATGTGGCAGATGGAATACTCCCCATGGCTTTCACGCCCCCAGGTGGGTCCGCGGCCACCCTGAAAAGGGAGCAGGAGGCAGCAGCCACTGTGGCAGCATATGACACTATGATCTCCACCGAAGGCAACTCCCTCACCTTGAAGGACTCCCTGGAGCTTCAGAAGACTAAAGCCTACATCCCTGTTGACTGGACTGAAGCCACCACCCAGCTGGAGAGCTACCTGGCTGTCCTAGCCACCATCCTAGGACTCAACCATGATGTCGTCACCAGCTACCAACAAGGCCTCCGCAGGCTCAAGATCCAGCAGATGCCCCTCTGAAGAGCAATTGCAGATGAGGTGGGAGAATTCCTCACCCATGTCATTGTAGTCTACTACTTCCTGATCCCTGTCAGGGGGTGGCTGGAGGAGCAGTGGGAAGCGGCCTCCACCCTTCCCTCCCCGGACTTTGGGGTGGACTTCCACATCTTCAGGATGAGCCAGAACCTCAACTGGCTCCCCAATGTCTCCAATGTGCCGGCCCTTAGACTACTTCGACGACCAGACCCCCCCCCCCCCCATCTCCCACCAAGCCTGGCGCCAAAGGGGCCAGCAACAACAGCAACAACAGCAACACTCCACCCAACCACCCAGGAGCCCGCAACGCGACACCCCCAACACAGACCCGACTCAACAACCCCAACCGGGACTCCCGCCTCCAAGACGGCAATCATCCCATTGTCAAGAAACTGGAGTCAGCAAAAATGAGGGAAGCCATCCAAGCTATGAGAGACAAAGGAAAAGGCCCCCTCTCCAGACCAGATGGCCAAGAGAGATGCCACTCTTGGCACATCAAAGGTGCCTGCTTCAGCAGCTGCAAGCACATATATGACCACGTGGCCATCACTCCCACCGAGCAAGATCAACTCTGGCAATGGTGCCAAGAGGCATATGCCTGACCGGTTGGCACGCGCCCTCACTCGGACGCGGAGCCCTCCCCACCCCACATTGGCCTTGGGGGGACCATAAGTAACAATCCATAATCTAATCACGAATCTAATCCTCACTTACGAATCACACATGAATTAGGTAAGCACAAACAGCACGCGCGCGCATGTACCCCTCTCAACTTGTATGTGCCTCCCAAACATTCTACAGATTCCAAGAAAACCCCCCCATCCCATTCGGAATTGACCCCCGTCCTACCCCCCCCCCCCCCCCTCCTCAAGGCCTCGGTCCGAGTCCCTAGTCCCTCCTACAGCTTCTACACTTCCAACAGAGGGGCCCCCCGAAGCACCCGCATCCCCGATTCCTTCATCCACCTCCACTTCCACTCCATTTCCATTGCCTAGGTCCGATCTCCTAGTTGCTGCGAACCTATTGTCTGTGCCTAGGCCCGAGCTCCTAATCACTGCCAACCCTTTGCCTAGGCCTGAGCTCCTAGTCACCCCCACACCAACGCCTAGGCCCGAACCCCTAGTCACGGCACCACTCTCGCCCGCATCACCCCGGTCCGAGCCCCCAAGCACTACAACCGCACCTACATTCGCCACGCCCTCATCGCCTACTGGGTCCGCGCCCCTAGTCCCTACATCCCCCTACCCCGTCAACAGGCTGGACGTGCACATCAACCGGGCTATCACTGTCTACAACAACAGCACTAGCTGGGGGGACTTCATCCGGACCATCCGTGGACACGGTGACACCCACCCAGATGTGGGTAATATCCCCCATCCAGCCAGTCTTCTCTTAGCCCACTTTGGGAAAGAAGGCACCCCGGCCTCCATGAGCGACCCCCCTTGGGACCCTGCCAGGATTGCAGGGGCCCTCGCCAGAGGCCCTCACCAGTCTTCCCACCACGGCATTGATTTCATGCGAGAGGAATATGCCGACATGATGGACAAGCAGCAATGGACTGTCCTCCCCGCCAGCCTCATCCAGGACCTTCCAAACCTCCGACTGAGTCCACTAGGGCTAGTCCCACAGCGAGGGCGCCGACCCCGCATGATCTCTGACTACACCTATTCTAGGGTCAACCAAGACACCATCCCTCTTGCCCCAGCAGAGGCCATGCAATTTGGCCGGACACTTCCCCGGCTCCTCAGCAAGCTGCACCGCGCCAACAACAGGTTTGGCCCAGTGTATATGTCCAAGATTGACTTAGCTGATGGGTTCTACCGGGTCCAGTTGAAAGCCGGAGGACACCATGAAGCTAGGAGTCCTTTTCCCATCTCGCCCAGGGGAGGCTCCTCTCATTAGCATCCCCCTCACCAACCCTATGGGATGGAAATCCAGTCCACCAAACTTCTGTGCCTTCACTGAAACCATTGCCAACCTGGCCAATGCCACTCTCTCCACAGGGCTGGCAGCGGCCAGACGCACGCCACATCGACTGGATATCCCCTCTGAGGCCACACCAGACGCACCCCCAGCTCCCATCGCCCTCACCAAAACGATCCCACAAGCATCCCCTCCGGCGGCCACGCAAAGCACCACCCCCAGTAAGACGCCGGTTCGATACTGGGATGCCTATGTGGACGACTTCTGTGGCCTTGCTCAAGGCAACCAATGGACCCGACGAGCCATCAAGAGAGTGCTCTTCCACTCCCTCGACAAAGTCTTCAGGCCCCTGGATACCACTGACACCCCCTTCAGACAGGAACCAGCTTCTCTCAAGAAAATGCTCCAAGGGGATGCCACGTGGACCACCAAGAAAGTTATCCTGGGCTGGCTCATTGATTCCATCAACAAAACCATCAGCCTTCCTCCCCATCAAGTGGCCCGGCTACAGGAGATTCTGCTTTCCATCGCCCCCACCCAGCCCCATGTCCCCATCCAACAATGGCACCAAGTTCTGGGGGAACTCCGATCGATGGCCCTTGCCATTCTGGGCTCCATTGGCCTCTTGTCCATTCTCCAAGAAGCCTTCCGGCACCAGGAACCAGGAAGGCAGCGCCTCCGGCTCACCAGGCGGGTCCATAGCTTCCTCCGAGACTTCCAGTGGCTGGCCAATGATCTCTCCAACCGGCCTACTTCCCTTGCCAAACTAGTGCCAGACACTTTCCCGGCCACCCTCGGCGCTTGTGATGCCTCTGGTCTGGGCATGGGGGGCATCCATTTTATGCCCCTCCCTACTGGCCAGATCTAACCCATCCTTTGGCGACATGCCTTCCCCAAGTGGGTCTCCTCCCACTTAGTCACCTTTGACAACCCCAATGGCACCATCACCAACAGTGACCTTGAGCTCGCTGGTTCCATTGCCCACAATGACATCCTTGCCCAGGCTGCCTGTGTCCAATCCAGAACCACCCACAACTGCTATGACAACACAGCAGCTGTCTATTGGCAAAGAAAAGGCGCCACGACTACCACGGGACCTGCAGCTTACCTCCTTCAAATTCAGTCCCTGCACCAGCGTCTCCACCAATATGTCCCCCTCAGGGATTACATCCCTGGACCTTTGAATCACCTGGCTGATTTGCTCTCTCGCTCTCCCCTATCTGACACTGCCCTGCTCCATCATTTCAACACCACCTACCCCCAGGACTTGCCCTGGATCTTATGTCCCCTGAGGCCTCCCATGCATTCTGCTCTGACCTTGGCTCTATGCAGACCATGTGCGCTTCAGTCACTGAACTCTATGCCAAGCGCAAGGATGCCCATTGGAATCAATGGGTTCAATTC
Organism: Pseudo-nitzschia multiseries; assembly: GCA_037355745.1. NCBI lineage: Eukaryota > Bacillariophyta > Bacillariophyceae > Bacillariales > Bacillariaceae > Pseudo-nitzschia > Pseudo-nitzschia multiseries. The sequence continues at coordinate 2,361,870 of CM074784.1, read as the reverse complement.
TGTTTGTCTCAAGGCTTTGACCCAACCCTCCAATCTGTTACAGATCCAATCCCCATCCTCCAGGTCTTTGCAAAAAGACTCCATGATGGCCAACTGTCCTGTAGCCACAAGCCCCTTAGATTTCGCACGGTATCGGACACCCTCAGGTCAGTGGGCCAGATGCTGGCCCGCTTGGGGTCCAAAGACCCCAGAACCGACTCCAACGGTGGTCTTGACTTCAGGTTAACAGCCCAGTTCAAAGGCTATGCAAAACTGGACCCAGCCCCCTGCAGGGTTAAACCAGTCCCCATCACCCTTGTCATGCATGCCCTTCGCTTTGCATACTATGACTCCCCTTCCCCTACCAGACAGGCCATTGCCAACATGATATGCATAGCCTTCTTCTTCTGTCTCCGACCTGGTGAGTACATTGGTACTACCAGGGACAACCAAGCCTTCCACCTAAAAGAAGTCTCCTTCTACCTTGGCTCCAAATTTGTCCACCATGATGGCCCTGAACATGAGCTCCTTGCTGCCACCTCGGTCACCCTCACCTTCACCACACAAAAGAATGGGGACAAAGGCGAAATCATAGCGCATGCCAGGAGTGGTGACTCCCTCTGCTGCCCTGTGGCAGCATGCGCGCGCCAAGTGCTCCATCTCAGGGGCTGCTGCACTAGCACCCACCCCTTCAGCCCAGCCCTCAAGCTTGCCAGTTACTTTGACAAGGGGGTTCTCACCCTAGTTTGCGCAGCAACTGTCACATCCTCCATGAGAGTCTATGCCCAGACCCTCTACCATACCACTGGCATCTCCCCTGCAGCAATCTCTGCCCGCTCCCTTTGAGTGGGTGGGGCTATGGCCCTACTACAGGGCAAATGCGACTCTAATGTCATCAAGCTTCTTGCCTGATGGCACAGCAACTGCATGATGAGGTACTTGCACCAGCAGTCCCTCCCCATCTTCCAGAATCTAGCCTCTGTAATGTTCAACAATGGAACATACTCCTTCCTGCCAGAAGAATGGGTGCCGGCCGCCGCCCCCACGCTGGCCGCTGCCCCAAATCCCCTGGCAGCTCTCTCTGATTCCTCTTGGGGAATCTCCCACCCTCGCGGTCTGGCCTCCAAGGCCCTTCCAGGCCCAGTCTCCATCCCGCTCCCACCCTGTGGCTAGTGGCCCAATGGCAGAAAAGGCTTAACAGCCAAAGGCTTAACTGCCCAAGCTGTTAAGCCAGGCTGTGCGCCGGTGTGTGTGGGCACAGCAAACTAAGGGACCGGACTCTACAGCCTGCAAAACAACCAACAGGCTGGAGTTCCCGGCTCCCCCTCTAGCATTTGCTTAACCCACCAACACACCCATGAACTACAAGCATTGCACATACAGTACTACAAGTAGGCTGGCTACTGAGGCTATCACAAATGTAGTGAGTGATAGTTGATGTAGCAAGCCAAATGAAAGTAATGGTAGTGCCACGTGGCACTCCCTACAAGCGGTAGAGGGCCAGACCGGGGGAAATCTAGTAGAAATCTAGTAGATTTCACTATCACCAAAACCAGCTTCTAAGCACATGCTTAGACCCCGATAGCCTCAACAAGCCGGCAAAGGATTCCTCCAGCAAAGCGCAAGCCTACTACACTCCCTACCAGAAGGAATACGATTGATACGATCGATTCCCTGTATCACCGGATAAGATGTATCACTGTGTCACTGTATCACGGTAGCTCGTACGAAGGGATGGCTGCGACCAAAAGACGCGTCTGCAATCAAAATTACAGGCTAGCAATAACAAGCTGGTAAAGGATCCCTCCAGGAAATCCAAGCATACAGCTCACTCTTTTTGCTCCTAAAATGATTAGTAGTAGAATAAATTGGCCCACCACGCCCGCCTGCAGAAAAGGCTTAACAGCCAAAGGCTTAACTGCCCAAGCTGTTAAGCCAGGCTGTGCGCCGGTGTGTGTGGGCACAGCAAACTAAGGGACCGGACTCTACAGCCTGCAAAACAACCAACAGGCTGGAGTTCCCGGCTCCCCCTCTAGCATTTGCTTAACCCACCAACACACCCATGAACTACAAGCATTGCACATACAGTACTACAAGTAGGCTGGCTACTGAGGCTATCACAAATGTAGTGAGTGATAGTTGATGTAGCAAGCCAAATGAAAGTAATGGTAGTGCCACGTGGCACTCCCTACAAGCGGTAGAGGGCCAGACCAGGGGAAATCTAGTAGAAATCTAGTAGATTTCACTATCACCAAAACCAGCTTCTAAGCACACGCTTAGACCCCGATAGCCTCAACAAGCCGGCAAAGGATTCCTCCAGCAAAGCGCAAGCCTACTACACTCCCTACCAGAAGGAATACGATTGATACGATCGATTCCCTGTATCACCGGATAAGATGTATCACTGTGTCACTGTATCACGGTAGCTCGTACGAAGGGATGGCTGCGACCAAAAGACGCGTCTGCAATCAAAATTACAGGCTAGCAATAACAAGCTGGTAAAGGATCCCTCCAGGAAATCCAAGCATACAGCTCACTCTTTTTGCTCCTAAAATGATTAGTAGTAGAATAAATTGGCCCACCACGCCCGCCTGCAGAAAAGGCTTAACAGCCAAAGGCTTAACTGCCCAAGCTGTTAAGTCAGGCTGTGCGCCGGTGTGTGTGGGCACAGCAAACTAAGGGACCGGACTCTACAGCCTGCAAAACAACCAACAGGCTGGAGTTCCCGGCTCCCCCTCTAGCATTTGCTTAACCCACCAACACACCCATGAACTACAAGCATTGCACATACAGTACTACAAGTAGGCTGGCTACTGAGGCTATCACAAATGTAGTGAGTGATAGTTGATGTAGCAAGCCAAATGAAAGTAATGGTAGTGCCACGTGGCACTCCCTACAAGCGGTAGAGGGCCAGACCGGGGGAAATCTAGTAGAAATCTAGTAGATTTCACTATCACCAAAACCAGCTTCTAAGCACACGCTTAGACCCCGATAGCCTCAACAAGCCGGCAAAGGATTCCTCCAGCAAAGCGCAAGCCTACTACACTCCCTACCAGAAGGAATACGATTGATACGATCGATTCCCTGTATCACCGGATAAGATGTATCACTGTGTCACTGTATCACGGTAGCTCGTACGAAGGGATGGCTGCGACCAAAAGACGCGTCTGCAATCAAAATTACAGGCTAGCAATAACAAGCTGGTAAAGGATCCCTCCAGGAAATCCAAGCATACAGCTCACTCTTTTTGCTCCTAAAATGATTAGTAGTAGAATAAATTGGCCCACCACGCCCGCCTGCAGAAAAGGCTTAACAGCCAAAGGCTTAACTGCCCAAGCTGTTAAGCCAGGCTGTGCGCCGGTGTGTGTGGGCACAGCAAACTAAGGGACCGGACTCTACAGCCTGCAAAACAACCAACAGGCTGGAGTTCCCGGCTCCCCCTCTAGCATTTGCTTAACCCACCAACACACCCATGAACTACAAGCATTGCACATACAGTACTACAAGTAGGCTGGCTACTGAGGCTATCACAAATGTAGTGAGTGATAGTTGATGTAGCAAGCCAAATGAAAGTAATGGTAGTGCCACGTGGCACTCCCTACAAGCGGTAGGGCCAGACCAGGGGAAATCTAGTAGAAATCTAGTAGATTTCACTATCACCAAAACCAGCTTCTAAGCACAGACGCTTAGACCCCGATAGCCTCAACAAGCCGGCAAAGGATTCCTCCAGCAAAGCGCAAGCCTACTACACTCCCTACCAGAAGGAATACGATTGATACGATCGATTCCCTGTATCACCGGATAAGATGTATCACTGTGTCACTGTATCACGGTAGCTCGTACGAAGGGATGGCTGCGACCAAAAGAAGTCTCCTTCTACCTTGGCTCCAAATTTGTCCACCATATGGCCCTGAACATGAGCTCCTTGCTGCAATACACCTTAACAAAAAGAATCGTCACCCTCACCTTCACCACACAAAAGAATGGGGACAAAGGCGGAAATCATAGCGCATGCCAGGAGTGGTGACTATCCCTCTGAGCTGCCCTGTGGCAGCATGCGCCCGCGCCAAGTGCTCCATCTCAGGGGGGGGCCCACCCCCCCTGCTGCACTAGCACCCACCCCTTCAGCCCAGCCCTCAAGCTTTTGCCAGTTACTTTGACAAGGGGGTCTCACCCTAGTTTTTGCGCACTAAGCAACTGTCCCCCACATCCTCCATGAGATCTCCCTATGCCCAGATACCCTCTACCTACCATACCACTGGCATCTCCCCTGCAGCAATCTCTGCCCGCTCCCTTCGAGTGGGTGGGGGCTATGGCCCTACTACAGGGCAAATGCGACTCTAATGTCATCAGCCCTTCTGCCTGATGGCACAGCACTGCATGATGAGGTATATCCCGCCCTTGCACCAGCAGATCCCTCCCCATCTTCCAGAATCTAGCCTCTGTAATGTTCAACAATGGAACATACTCCTTCCTGCCCAGAAGAATGGGTGCCGGCCGCCGCCCCACGCTGGCCGCTGCCCCCAATCCCCTGGCAGCTCTCTCTGATTCCTCTTGGGAATCTCCCACCCTCGCGTCTGGCCTCCAAGGCCCTTCCAGGCCCAGTCTCCATCCCGCTCCCACCCTGTGGCTAGTGGCCCAATGGCAGAAAAGGCTTAACAGCCAAAGGCTTAACTGCCCAAGCTGTTAAGCCAGGCTGTGCGCCGGTGTGTGTGGGCACAGCAAACTAAGGGACCGGACTCTACAGCCTGCAAAACAACCAACAGGCTGGAGTTCCCGGCTCCCCCTCTAGCATTTGCTTAACCCACCAACACACCCATGAACTACAAGCATTGCACATACAGTACTACAAGTAGGCTGGCTACTGAGGCTATCACAAATGTAGTGAGTGATAGTTGATGTAGCAAGCCAAATGAAAGTAATGGTAGTGCCACGTGGCACTCCCTACAAGCGGTAGAGGGCCAGACCAGGGGGAAATCTAGTAGAAATCTAGTAGATTTCACTATCACCAAAACCAGCTTCTAAGCACACGCTTAGACCCCGATAGCCTCAACAAGCCGGCAAAGGATTCCTCCAGCAAAGCGCAAGCCTACTACACTCCCTACCAGAAGGAATACGATTGATACGATCGATTCCCTGTATCACCGGATAAGATGTATCACTGTGTCACTGTATCACGGTAGCTCGTACGAAGGGATGGCTGCGACCAAAAGACGCGTCTGCAATCAAAATTACAGGCTAGCAATAACAAGCTGGTAAAGGATCCCTCCAGGAAATCCAAGCATACAGCTCACTCTTTTTGCTCCTAAAATGATTAGTAGTAGAATAAATTGGCCCACCACGCCCGCCTGCAGAAAAGGCTTAACAGCCAAAGGCTTAACTGCCCAAGCTGTTAAGCCAGGCTGTGCGCCGGTGTGTGTGGGCACAGCAAACTAAGGGACCGGACTCTACAGCCTGCAAAACAACCAACAGGCTGGAGTTCCCGGCTCCCCCTCTAGCATTTGCTTAACCCACCAACACACCCATGAACTACAAGCATTGCACATACAGTACTACAAGTAGGCTGGCTACTGAGGCTATCACAAATGTAGTGAGTGATAGTTGATGTAGCAAGCCAAATGAAAGTAATGGTAGTGCCACGTGGCACTCCCTACAAGCGGTAGAGGGCCAGACCGGGGGAAATCTAGTAGAAATCTAGTAGATTTCACTATCACCAAAACCAGCTTCTAAGCACACGCTTAGACCCCGATAGCCTCAACAAGCCGGCAAAGGATTCCTCCAGCAAAGCGCAAGCCTACTACACTCCCTACCAGAAGGAATACGATTGATACGATCGATTCCCTGTATCACCGGATAAGATGTATCACTGTGTCACTGTATCACGGTAGCTCGTACGAAGGGATGGCTGCGACCAAAAGACGCGTCTGCAATCAAAATTACAGGCTAGCAATAACAAGCTGGTAAAGGATCCCTCCAGGAAATCCAAGCATACAGCTCACTCTTTTTGCTCCTAAAATGATTAGTAGTAGAATAAATTGGCCCACCACGCCCGCCTGCAGAAAAGGCTTAACAGCCAAAGGCTTAACTGCCCAAGCTGTTAAGCCAGGCTGTGCGCCGGTGTGTGTGGGCACAGCAAACTAAGGGACCGGACTCTACAGCCTGCAAAACAACCAACAGGCTGGAGTTCCCGGCTCCCCCTCTAGCATTTGCTTAACCCACCAACACACCCATGAACTACAAGCATTGCACATACAGTACTACAAGTAGGCTGGCTACTGAGGCTATCACAAATGTAGTGAGTGATAGTTGATGTAGCAAGCCAAATGAAAGTAATGGTAGTGCCACGTGGCACTCCCTACAAGCGGTAGAGGGCCAGACCGGGGGAAATCTAGTAGAAATCTAGTAGATTTCACTATCACCAAAACCAGCTTCTAAGCACACGCTTAGACCCCGATAGCCTCAACAAGCCGGCAAAGGATTCCTCCAGCAAAGCGCAAGCCTACTACACTCCCTACCAGAAGGAATACGATTGATACGATCGATTCCCTGTATCACCGGATAAGATGTATCACTGTGTCACTGTATCACGGTAGCTCGTACGAAGGGATGGCTGCGACCAAAAGACGCGTCTGCAATCAAAATTACAGGCTAGCAATAACAAGCTGGTAAAGGATCCCTCCAGGAAATCCAAGCATACAGCTCACTCTTTTTGCTCCTAAAATGATTAGTAGTAGAATAAATTGGCCCACCACGCCCGCCTGCAGAAAAGGCTTAACAGCCAAAGGCTTAACTGCCCAAGCTGTTAAGCCAGGCTGTGCGCCGGTGTGTGTGGGCACAGCAAACTAAGGGACCGGACTCTACAGCCTGCAAAACAACCAACAGGCTGGAGTTCCCGGCTCCCCCTCTAGCATTTGCTTAACCCACCAACACACCCATGAACTACAAGCATTGCACATACAGTACTACAAGTAGGCTGGCTACTGAGGCTATCACAAATGTAGTGAGTGATAGTTGATGTAGCAAGCCAAATGAAAGTAATGGTAGTGCCACGTGGCACTCCCTACAAGCGGTAGAGGGCCAGACCAGGGGGAAATCTAGTAGAAATCTAGTAGATTTCACTATCACCAAAACCAGCTTCTAAGCACACGCTTAGACCCCGATAGCCTCAACAAGCCGGCAAAGGATTCCTCCAGCAAAGCGCAAGCCTACTACACTCCCTACCAGAAGGAATACGATTGATACGATCGATTCCCTGTATCACCGGATAAGATGTATCACTGTGTCACTGTATCACGGTAGCTCGTACGAAGGGATGGCTGCGACCAAAAGACGCGTCTGCAATCAAAATTACAGGCTAGCAATAACAAGCTGGTAAAGGATCCCTCCAGGAAATCCAAGCATACAGCTCACTCTTTTTGCTCCTAAAATGATTAGTAGTAGAATAAATTGGCCCACCACGCCCGCCTGCAGAAAAGGCTTAACAGCCAAAGGCTTAACTGCCCAAGCTGTTAAGCCAGGCTGTGCGCCGGTGTGTGTGGGCACAGCAAACTAAGGGACCGGACTCTACAGCCTGCAAAACAACCAACAGGCTGGAGTTCCCGGCTCCCCCTCTAGCATTTGCTTAACCCACCAACACACCCATGAACTACAAGCATTGCACATACAGTACTACAAGTAGGCTGGCTACTGAGGCTATCACAAATGTAGTGAGTGATAGCTACTTTATTGAATTTGCGTAGATGTCTACTAGAGCAGTTTTCTCCACCATTTCACAATCCATTAACCCATTTTTCTTTTTTTGGAGCGGCGTTCCAGAAAATGCTATTTTTGTAGATAGGCCCTCAAAAACAATAGTACTTTTCTACACCAGTGTCGTACTATATAATTTCTTGTAACGAATTGGCATATATATGTATAGCAGTATCTTTCTACAGCGTTTTCGTACTATAGTTTCCTGTAACAAATTTGCGTACAAATACACAGAACTTCGTTCCTTACACTATTTCACCACCGTTATCACTTTTTTTCCGTTTTTTGGAACGGCGTTCCAGAAAATGCTATTTTTGTTGATAGGCCCTCGAATACAAGAGTAGTTTTCTACATCAGTGTCATACCGTATAATTTCTTGTAATGAATTGGCATAGTATAGCAGTATCTTTCTACAGCGCTTTCGTACTAGATAATTTCTGGTAACGAATTTGCGTAGAAATACACAGCACTTCGTTCCTACACTTTTTCAGTACCATTATCCCTTTTTTCTGTTTTTTGGAACGGCGTTCCAAAAAATGGTTTTTCCAATATATTGGTAAACCACAAACACAATAGTAGCTTTGTACACCAGTGCCGTACTATAGTTCCAAAAAATGCTCTTTTTGTATAGGGGTAATCACCCAACACCACCCCTCCTTCTCGCCCCCCCCCCCCCCCCATATTCTTCATTTCTACTGAACTAGCCTTTCATTTACTCATTAATTTACCGTTTTTCCGTTTTTTGTAACGGAGTTGCAGGAAACCGTTTTGGAGACCGTAAATTGACACCACTTTTTGGATGTTTTTGCTGCAGGTTTTTCTTTTTCAAATCCATGTCACGATATTGTTTACCTCTCTCTCCGTGTAGTACATCAACGTTGTATTTCTTGCCGGTTATTCAATGAAGGATGGAGTATAGGTATGTTGTAGTAAGCGTCAGCATCACTGCACCTTAGGTTTAAGAGACAAACGACACACTAACAGTAACGTTTCACATTGTTTTTGAGAAATGGTTTCCACTTTTGTCTCGCTACTTGAGTGGTGTACACAGATGAAACCTGTTTCGAGCTATGGAATCCTTTGTACATTTCATGTTTTGTCGAAACAAAGGATACCTTTATTCACACAACATTGATTCTGATTGTTTTCAAACAGTAAAAGAATTATTGATTTGTTACCTCTTTTTCAATTTCAGATTGTAACAATTTCTAATCAGGTTTGATATTAGCAATGACACAAACCAACAATAACAATGGAAAGCGTTGATATGTTTCTAATTGTAACAACAAAGGGAACAATGCGAAAAGGGGTAGAGTGGAAGATCAACCACCAAATACTACTGCAAAACATGACGATGATCAATGGAAACATCGTATGTCTGTGGAAAACAATCTTAAAGCGGCACTCAGGAATGAGTCCTATGCAACCGATGAGTTTTTAAGGAATCTCAGTTTGGAGGTTACAACATGTTTCACTGCATTGATGACCAAGGTTTACCTTGTATCCAGTATTATTGAATCCGAACCAAGGCCAGGTTTCAGGAAAACCACATCAACTACGTCTCGGTCAGACAAGAAGGGCAAGGGAAAAAAGAAAAAATCAGACACGACGTTAAGCAACTTGGGACCTATTCCCCGACAAATAGATGTGATGGTCAATTTATTTTTGTCCGAAGTTGACAACAGCGTTACTGGAGTGTTGGAATTGATGACCAGGAAGCAAATAAGCGACCGATTCAAGGACTACGACCTGAACAATAAGTGGTTAAACTTCAAGTCGCTTTTAGGGAATGTTGAGGACAAAATTGGTGGGGCTTCTCTGTATGGGCGTAACGTCGTGAACTACGCTACGATAAAGAAGTACATGTTATTTTACCGTGAAATCTTGGTTTGGTACATGAATAATGTACAATATCCACCAGGGCCGGACAATACGCCTGACGGTTTGTTCTTCCATACCAAATTCCAGAATGGTTCTCCACATGATTCAAAACAATATGTAAATGCCATGAAAAACTTCTTGGACTGCCTTATGGCAAATTCATCACTCCGTGTTTCATTGAGTCATAGCTACAATTAGGTGAAGTTAGACAAACATTTCAAGTTGCAGCGTATTGAATGCTTAAATTCCGTACCCACACACAGGCTACAGTTGGTAGGTCAAAACAAATTGGATCATTACGTGTGCAACAAAACAATGATGAATATAACTCAACGAAAAACAGCATTTCATGAGGCACTTCGTAAACTTTGGGTTGACTTTCAACGACAGTCGAAACGGATTTTTACAACCTTATCTCTTTGTCACCTCGACATAAAACTTTTGACACACAAAGATTTCTATCAATATTTCTTACAAGAATTATTTCAGAATTCGTTCGTCTTGGGAACCACAGTCCTGTCGGGGGAGAAGTGGGTGCCTGTAGGATTTCATCAACAAGGGGACACGAACGTTCTGAAAACCGGTCAAGTGATATTACCACTCCATTCTTCCTTGGTATTCCACAACGTCATCCACTACAAGGACACGGTTTCCAACTATTACAACATTCATTTTGAATTCAATGATGACCATGTTACCCTATCACCATGCAAACTTGGAACCGGAAAAATACGTCTGGCACCTTTCATAGATACAAAAGGAATCATATATTTGGTGAATGAATGGTTGATTAGGAAAGTTGTCGATCCCTGCAAAAACCTGGGGGCGAACGTGGTCCGTTCTTTGGAACCAGCATGTATTCAGTTCATTTCTCAAGTCTTATGTGCATCAATGATTGAAGTTGACGTCAATGATTCCTCTTTTGATTGTTCAATTGACAATGTTTGTAAGGTAATTCTGCCTAAAGTCTTCAATGCCAATGATAATGGGTGTTTTGATTATGATCATGTGATGGAAACAATTGAAGATTTGGTATTGACCGAAAGGAAATTTCTCGCAGGAGCAATGATACCCAAATTGAGTGACAAAAATGTTGCCTATTTTCAAAGAATGGATCGATTGTACATTTACCCTATGGCCGGGGTTTTGAGTACGACACAGTTTGCCCATGTAAACTTTGAAGATACACCGGAACAACTTGTAACTGGCATTTTAGAACTGTTGGGTTTGGATGACAACCATGATAATGAAACTTGTGTTACAAGGTTCCTTCAATATGATGTTAACTCACAACAAGAGGTGCACCAACAAATTTTTATGGAACACATTCCATATGTGTTTCATAAGATATTTGTAATTGACCCGGAAGGCGTCGAACGTTATACTTGGGTTGAAGAACTAATTCTCTACAGCTATCTTCCAGAAATGGGTACCATATTTACACCGTTGACAGAAAAACTTGCCGGATACTTGTTGGAAAAGTCAGATGATCTATTGTCAGCCAACATTCTAGTTGAGTTTCTGGACGATAACGTGGTCAACAATTATGGAAAGGGAACAGGAGAATTGAATCCTGCGTTCAAACATCTCCAAGGTTGTGACTTTGCTTTTCACAAACTATCAGACTTCGAAACTTGGGATTGCTTCAAAACAACAATCAGCGATATCCAAAAGTTCAATGAATCCCAAAACACTTATCAGGTAGGATGGGTTATGTTCACTTTTAATACTACAAATCATTCCAAAAGTGGATTCATCCCACCATGGGTGGTTGAAGATCGATCGCAAAATAATATAAACCATCCCCACACCGGAACAAATGAAGAACATGGATCAACAGATACCGGCAACAGTTCAACAGAAAAGGCCAAATTATCTCAACCATCAGGAATTGACAAACCTAAGGGGAATTCAGACAATGCTGGTAACGGTGACAATAAAATGTGGGAGGAAATAACGAACATGGATCGATGGATACCGAAAATAAAAAGCGTAAATCAACCAAATGTACGCAGTCTCAAAATGGTGACAAGGCTAAAGTTTCCAACGTATCCTCAACGGACGAAGGTAGTGAAAGGAATGAACAAGATGACATCAATAAAAGTGAAGAAGTGGCTCCACATTGGGCAATCCCCCTAATAAGGTGCCGAGTAACACTTACAAAATTTGCTTTGAGAACCGAAGGTACCACGTATTCATACGTTTACGCCCGTCGTAACCTCAATGTGTTGTTGAAAGAAAAGGATCCAGAGATAATGTATCCAATTTACAAAATCAATGAACAAATTTGTCACGCTGATGATGGCCAATTCCCCGTTCCAATTGGAGAGGTTAGTGGGTACTCATTCCAAGAATTTATGAATTATGATGCATGCCCTGGTTACGATATTCTTTTCAACAAAGGTAAGGTGGATCAGGTTTGCCACTGGTACCCGCACTTTTGTGTATCACCTGTGAACAAAACCAATTCTAGTACCATTAAAAGAGTATTGGATTTAGTAAAATGTTACAGAAAGGACCGGGGGAATTGTGGTAAGGTGCTGCAACGTCATCAAAAAGCGGTAACACAGGACTCTATTGACACCAACAATGACTCATCTGGCATAGAGTGTTCTTTTGTGGACGATTTAGTAGAACTCTAGTATGAATAACATTTATAACGGTATCACATTAAATAGATATACTACGAGTGCCAGTATAGAACCACAATAGTACACATTGTTTTCTGTATCGTGCTTTTTGCAGTACTACTAGTATTCCGACGAACAATGCATACTCATTGACAAATCACCAAAAATTTCAAGGAGTGGAAAGTGTAATTGAACATTAGCAATACAGGGCACAAAGTGACTTATTGGGTAAGGACTCGACTCCCATAGTACTATCCTGTCCAATGAATCAATGAATACATTTATCATGACTCATCCAACACATGTTAGGAAGAACTTTTCCACACAGACTGCTGGAAACGTTGTCGTTTGTCTCTCTAAATGGCACAAAACAGGTTATTTTGGGTGCATTTACACGTTGGTGCAATTCCAGGGCGCATAGTGACTTAATGGATAATGACTCACACCATAGTATCACGTGCGTTCCATGAATACATTTCTAACAAGTCATCAAATGCATATTCTGAGAAACTTTTCCCACCACAATGCTGAATAAGTTGTGGTTTGTCTTTCCAAGTGGCACAGAAGAGGGTATTTTTGGTCTTCTTCTCCACATAGTGTTCATATAAACCAACCAATGGTTGTTAACGTAAGAAATAATCATAACTCGTAATAATCAATGTATTACTTTAATCTTTTCATATTATTCTAGTATTACATGTTGTACTACTGGTACTACTAACAGTAGTAATACAAGTACCACATAAACAGTACACACTAATTTGTAATTAAAAATTCCAAAATCAGATATTTTGTGTGATTGAACCATGAATATTGTTCCTGTTATGGATAAGATGAATCATGAAAGAAACAGAAGTGAGTTAATTGTCGTGGTTTGTGTGTCACCACATAATTAGTGCATTTGTGAAAAGAATTCACCGCGTAAAGGCATATTCGTGCGTACGAAGAGTCACAAAGGCAAATAACCTTATTCGTAAGGTTATTTAACCTGAGTGAATAATTGTCGGCGATTATCCATGTGGATTGCCTCTTAGGGAAATTCTCCTCGTCAGCTCACTCTTCGAAGAATTAACAACTCTAAAACACTATCATGCCCTAAAATCTATGTACAACCTAGTACTAATTCTACGTAATAAGGTACAAATACTATGATATTCCAATGAGAATAGTCACGGTGAATTACACGGTAATACGATACAAAGAAAGACCGATCGAAGATGGTTTGCGTGTGTTTTGTGTCTTAAGAATTACGTGTGTTTTTTGTATGATAGAAATTACACGATGACGACAATTAATTAACCTGTTGATCGACATCGACAAGATCGGCACCGACAAGGCCGAATGAACTGTATCTAAGATGATTACTCTTGCTCACTAAATCAATCAATCGTAAGACCGATTGCATTTGCGTTTGCTGTTTGTTACGACACACTTTCTTTAGTTTATCAGACCCACAGCACTCTACAAGCTGTGGAGGACCGCAGTTTCCCGAAAGAAACGCAGTTTGAGCTCGAAGACTAATCCGGACTAGCCTGATCAGCTACCGGCATCAACCCCCAAGGATGTAAAAGGGGCAGTTGCTTGTGGAGCCCTGGAATAGACCAACACCAGGGCGGCCTCCCTTGAAAGAAGAGGCCGAAGACTCGAACCAAGGTGGTGGCTCCACCGGGATACGAGATCCAGCAAACAAGCAAGGGAAAAGAAGCTGGACGATTCATATGAAAGAGTCGCCCAGGTTGGCATCAGCTGAAAGGAATCAATATCCAAATTCAAGAACACTGATCTTTCACTGAAAAATAGAACGACTGTGAGCCAGAAGATTGAGCCTGGAGTATTCTGTGGTGAAACAGAAACGGATTGCGAAGAACATCTGCCCGCAACAAGGAACAGATTGCAAAGAGCATCTGCTACGAGCGAAAACGAAAAAATCCAAAGATATGAGAACACCAAACCCCGAAGATCGAAAGATCCAATACGAAAAAAAGAGAACACTAAATTCTCAGGAAAAAATCTTTCAACCTTTCACCACAGAAATACAGAATGAGCAAAATCCCAAGAAAGGATACTAGGAAAGCTCACAATCTTGACTTGCAACAAAAGCAAAAGCTCACACAAAGACAGAAACCGGAACGAAAACTTGATCCGAATAGTCAGAAAGTATACAAACGGAACGAAAATTCGATCCGGATAAATACAAAACAGATAAGCAAACCACCCGACAGTCACAATCGATTAATAACCATCTCTCACATCCAATCCTCGATTCGTTTACACTCTTCCACCACATACCACCTTCGATTGAATATTCGATTGAATATTCAATACCAACTTCCACCAAATACCACCCTACGAATCGCCCATCCATACTTCATCAAAAAATAATTCGAAACTTTCGTTTGAAATATCGCAATTCTCCACCATGGTACGAACTAGAACACACGGCGACATTGAAGAAGAAAAAATGGAAGTGGACGATCCACAGGATTCTAATGAAAACAATGGAGGAGGTATGGGAGAAGAGGAAGATTTGGAAGATAAAATCATGGAAGTCATGGAAAGGGCCCTTGGGGACCCAGAAACAAACTCAACCATGAAGAGAATCATCGACCAAGAAGTAAAGAAGAGAGTCAGGGCAATGAGAGATGCAGAAAGGAGAGGTGAGAACCCAGATGACGCGGATAGCGACAACGATGAGGGAAATGATGCTAACCAAAATGCCGAGGATGCAAGAGCAGATCGACTGGGTAGAAGGTCATCCCAACCCAGGATAAAAATCAGGGGATTCAACAATGGCAGATTCCTGAACCCAGAACAACTTGCTTTCAGGAGCAGCCTAATGGATTTTGGTATCAACTATGAATCAGCTGAAGAAATCATGAGGGGAGGGATGTCTAATATTCGTGAAATTACAGACCTCAACAAGGAAAGCATTAAATCGTTCATGCATGGATTGAAATCTATCAGTCCGGACTGTCCTAATCCAAAAAGTATCCACTATGGTAACAGGCTATCATCGAGGCTCCTAACTTGGGCAAATTGGGCCCGGTACCAACCATTGATTGGAGTCAAGCCAAGGGCTATCGACTGGAACGCAAACCCAAACAACCTGGAACTGCAGCAATTCAGAATCAAGATGATGGAATCAAGTGTGAAATCACAGGAAAAGTCAACCCCACCAGAATTAAAGGACCTTACGAAGTTCAGAGAATGGGAGGAAGGCTTTCAACAAAACCTGAGGTACAGATTCAACTCTGAGGGATTCCCAATCTTGTATGTCATAAGACCCCAAGAAAAGGAAGAAGTTACTGACGAAGCCAGGGCTGGAACAGTCGGGCAAAGTACAACAGATACTTATCCAACTTGGAGTGATTACAATGAAAGATGTGGCGTCCTGTCAGGTCACCAGTATGATGAGGACAACAACGTCGTCTGGAGGTTGCTGTGTGATGCAACAAGAAAAGGTCCTGGTTGGGAATATGTGGCACATTTCCAAAACACTGCGCTGAACTCAGGAAATGCAAGAAACGCTTTCATTTCATTGATGCAACATGCTTACACTGATACCAATATCACTATGGTTCTGAACAAGACATATCAGGAGATGAAAGATTCACACTACACTGGAGATTCTAAGAATTATGACTGGAACAAGCACAAACGGAACTGGACTGCTTTTCATGGAACAATTCTGAGATTTGAAAAGAATCATAATGAAAGGAGATTTGTCTGGGACTTTATCAATTCAATCAGCGATGAGCGACTTGATGCTGCTAAAGCCGATGCAATTGACGAGAGCAAAGACTACCGGGACAATTTCAACGAATGCTTGATTCTATTCACCAATCGTCTTGGATTAAAGAAGCTTGCAAATGGGAAGCATAAAAGAGGTTCCAGGAGTGTGTATTCTATGGGCACATCAAGCAACAAAAAGCAAAAGACAACTGGAACGTTTACAGGAAAAGTTGAGTGCAAGCCTTATCCGACAAGTGTTTATAAAACAATGTCAAAAGAACAGCGCCAGGAGCTTTACCAGATGAGACAGGCTAAGAAGAAAAGAAATCTCAAGGCTGCTGAGACTAAAAAGAAAGAAACTGAAAATGAAGGCGCGGGTGACAGTTTTGGCTCAAAATCTAAGAAATGACATAATAACCGGACACTATCACTAGAACACAAATTGTTAACAATGGTGAGCCGGTCATTATACAAGATGAACGTTCCTGTAGATTTTGATGATGGGGAAAGTGAAGAAGGCTATTGTGAGCTAGACTCACATGCAGATACTACCGCAGCAGGAAGCAATATGGTATTGCTGAATCCTGATCAGATCACAACACATGTTGATGTTGCACCTTTTTCTGAAGAATACAAGCCCATCAAGAAAATCCCGATAGGAAGCTGTGCTACGGCGTGGACAAACCCAACATCAGGCAAAGTGTACATCATAGTGTTCCATCAAGCACTGTACTTTGGAGACAAATTGAAGAACAGCTTGATATGCCCAAATCAAGTGAGGGACTGCAATTTCAACTCTGTTGAAGAGACACCCCGCCAATTTGATTCAAGATCCAAGCATGGGATTACAATTCAAACTCCAATGGAAGATGATGATCCGAAGGAAGTCTTTATCAAACTGAGTATGAGAAATGTGATCTCATATTTCCCCACAAGAAAGCCAACAAGAATGGAACTTGATGAATGTCAACATTTGATAGCAACAAATGATACCCCATGTGATCCACATTCACTGAAGTTCAGGATGGCCAAGCTAGCCATTGACAATGGAGATCCAATTTCAGGGGACCAGTTCAGCCTTCAAGCTATGTCGACAGAAGAAGATCAAGCAATGGATACAAGTTCGGTTGTAACAGAACCTGCTAGTAATGTTACAGATAAACTCCCCAAGACCAGCTTAGACAAACGGCATCCAAGTGTCATGCAGCAATGCAAACTGATGAGAGTCCATCAGGTATCTACAAGGAGAATGCTAACTGAATGCCAGATTGCAACAGATGGAAATATAGCTCATCGGATTTCTTCAGTAAGGAATATTTCAAGCGCGCGAAGGGTAGACCAATTTTTGTTTGATGATACAGAATTTGACTTTATGGAAGCTCCTGAAGAAGAATCAAAACAGGCCCCTAGCTTGCAAGAAATTGACAATACACTTGAGAGAAGGTCTCTTGACAGAAGAAATCAATGGGGGCCATCAGTGATAACAATTGAAGGTCCAAACAAAGTTGACTGTGAACGCCTAGCCAAAACTTGGAATATTAGTTTCAAGAAAGCTGAGCAGACATTGAAAGTCACGACGCAGAAGGCACTCAGGAATTTGCAATCACCATTGATGAAGAGGCTGCCTACTCAGCGCTTCAGGAACAAGAGAGTTGCACAAGGAACCTGGTACACTGATACGTGGCACGCTAGAACCACCAGTATTATGAGACAGGAAAAATGTGCACAAATCTTCACAAATGGAAATGGCTTTGAAGTATTTATACCAATACAGGATAAGTCTCAGGCGCATCAAGGATTGAAAACATTCATTCACGAAATTGGAATCCCAGAGCATTTGATTTCTGATGGTGCACCAGAACAAGGATCTCCAAGAGCCTACAAGACACACTGGAATTCAATTGTAAAGCGCAACCATATTCACCAGACATTCATCCAACCACATTGCCCATTCCAAAATCGAGCAGAACAAGCAATAGGTCATCTTGGCAATGCAATCACAACCAAGTCTGCAAAGAAGAAGTCACCGAGGAGATTATGGTCATTTTGTGGTGAGCTATGTGCTAATATCAGGCAGCGAACAGCCTCGAGCAACCCTTCTTCAATGGGGAGAACCCCATTCGAATTGGTCCATGGCTATAGACCGGATATTACACTATACACTTCATCAGAATGGTATGACTTTGTGTTTTATTATGAAAAAGGTGATTCTTCCACCCGAGGTGTTGAAAGGTTGGCACGATGGTTGGGTCCCTATGGCAATAAGGTAGGTGGGGGGGATTGTTTTTGGCTCCTGACTGAATCGGCAATACCAATATCTACAAATTCAATAAGGCCTGTCAAAGAATTCGAATGGAGAGATAGAGATATCCTCAGAAGAATGGAAGCAATTGACAAATCAATTGAATCCAAGATTGGTGATGAAGTGAAGGATAGCGCGTCCTTCTTCCAGGAAAACTACCCGGAGCCCCAAATGGAGCTATTTGAGAATCAACCAGTAGAACCACCTGATTTGAAACTTGAGATGGCTGAACCAGAAGCATCAGTAGAAGATATTGATGAACCAGATGAATATCTGGGGAATGAAGTGATCATTGAAAGAGGTGATGAAAGACTCAGGTGCGTTGTCAAAGATAGGGTTCGCGACTTGCAAAACAGACCGATAGGAATCAGAAATGAGAATCCCATACTAGACACGAGGCTGTATAAATTGCAACTACCCGATGGTACCATGGAAAAATACACGGCAAATATTGTTGCAGAAAGTCTGTATAGTTCTGTTGATGATGACGGACGCATGTTCACCCTACTGGATGAACTCATTGACCATGAAAAAGACAACACCGCTTTAAGTGATGAGGAAGCGACAACTATAGCCAAAAATGGACGAAAGAGCCATAAGCCAACGACTAGGGGTTGGCGGATTTTGGCCAGTTGGAAAGATGGAACAGAATCTTGGTGTAAGCTAAGTGATGTGAAAGAATCATTTCCAGTGCAATTAGCTGAATATGCTGTCAACAATAATCTTGAAAAGACACCAGCATTCCGATGGTGGGTGCACAAAATTTTTAGAAGGAAGGAACGAATCCTTAAAGCGGCCAAAACAGCAAAGTATTGGTTGAAGACGCACAAGTATGGCGTTGAGTTGCCACATTCAATCAAACAAGCGCTGGCTATTGATAAGAAAACAGGGACCGACCACTGGGAAAGAGCAATTCATAAGGAAATGACAAATAACATGGCAGCGTTTGAATTTTCTGATGATGATGTTATTCCAGTTGGCCATAAGCAGATAACAACCCATATGATCTTTGACATCAAGCTTGGATCCCTAACAAGGAAGGCTAGGTTGGTAGGGGACGGTCATAAAGTCCCTGCAGTGGCAAAAGAAAATACTTATTCATCTGTTCCCAGTCGAGACTCAGTAAGAATATTCTTCCTGCTGGCAGCGCTGAATGATTTGAAGGTTCTCTCAGCTGATATTCAAAATGCATATTTGACAGCCCCGATTAAAGAGAAATACTTTCTAAAAGCGAGAGCTGAAGATGGTTTTCCACCTCATCTTGCAGGAAGGCCTTGCAAGATTGTCCGCGCATTGTATGGACTGCCGGTGGCAGGTGCATCTTTCAGGTCATACCTCACACAGCATTTGAGAGATCTTGGATATTCACCTTGCAAAGCAGATCCGGATGTGCACTTACGAATTGAAACCAGAAAAGATGGATCCAAATACTGGGCAATGCTCATTGCCTATGTAGACGACATCTTATGTTCTGGTGAAGATCCAAAGTTCCAGCTAGAAAATATTGAGCGCAAGTTCAAACTGAAGGATGATACAATTGAAGAACCTACCCTATATCTGGGAGCAGATATTGGAAAATTCTACTTTGAAGGTGATTCAAAGCCAAGATGGTCATTATCAAGCACTAAGTATACCGCAAAAGCTGTTGCAGCAGTCGAACAAGAGCTAGGAACTGAAAAATATGGTTACAAGTATCTACCAAAATCAGCATCCAGCCCACTGTCACATGATTATCGACCGGAAATTGATATATCAGAAGAATTGAACCCTGAATTGCAAAATTACTACCAAGGTTTAATTGGAGTTCTCAGGTGGATTTGTGAATTAGGAAGGCTTGACATTGTAATGCCAGTCTCGCTGATGTCAAGGTATCTGGCACAGGCAAGGATCGGGCATTTGAATCAGTTGTTTCATATATTTGCATATTTGAAAAAGTACAACAGATCAAAATTGGTTTTTGACGACACTGTACCAAGCGTTGATGAGAGTAAATTTCAAAAATGAGACTGGTCTGAATTTTATCCTGGTGCTGCTGAAGTCATACCAGCAGATATGCCTGAAGCTTTGGGAAAACATGTAACGATGAGTTGTTTTGTTGATGCTGACCATGCAGGATGCAAGGCAACACGGAGATCTCATACTGGCGTTATTATCTTCATTAATAATGCACCGATCATTTGGTTTTCCAAAAGACAAACAACAGTTGAGACATCAACTTTTGGATCTGAAATCATTGCTTTGAAAATTGCAATCGAATTGGTTGAAGGTCTAAGGTACAAGTTGAGAATGATGGGTGTTCCAATTGATGGGAGCACAAATGTGTATTGTGATAATGATTCTGTCGTCACAAATGTTACACGACCTGAAAGCCCATGCAAGAAAAAGCACAACAGCATTGCATATCACAAGGCGCGTGAATCTATTGCAGCAGGAATTATCAGAGTTGCAAAAGAACCAGGTTCAACAAATATCGCTGACTTGTTTACCAAGCTAATGAGTGGCGCTGTCTTTCGAGAACATTGTTCACGATGTATGTGGTAGGCTTGTTTTTGTTTTGCATGCGGTGAGTAAGTAAAGAAATAAAAATCAATCGTTCGATGGAATGTTCGATCGATCGTTCGATCGAAGCAACAAGTTGATTTACGTTCGGTCTGCAATGAGCATTTCGAAAAATGTATAATTTGATCCATGAATACAATATATCAAACCGGCAAGGATCAGGGCAAAATGCCATGATACAAGCCAGAATGAAAGGCAAAACGCCGCCCCATTTCTTTTTGATAGGGCCTCTGATGGTAGAATGGATACAGTTTGGTATTCAACACGACAATGACTCACGATGAATAGGTTAAGTCATAGAATCCAGCCGCTTAACGGTTGGAGGATTTACGACTGAAGGGGACTGAAAAGAATTCACCGCGTAAAGGCATATTCGTGCGTACGAAGAGTCACAAAGGCAAATAACCTTATTCGTAAGGTTATTTAACCTGAGTGAATAATCGTCGGCGATTATCCATGTGGATTGCCTCTTAGGGAAATTCTCCTCGTCAGCTCACTCTTCGAAGAATTAACAACTCTAAAACACTATCATGCCCTAAAATCTATGTACAACCTAGTACTAATTCTACGTAATAAGGTACAAATACTATGATATTCCAATGAGAATATCACGGTGAATTACACGGTAATACGATACAAAGAAAGACCGATCGAAGATGGTTTGCGTGTGTTTTGTGTCTTAAGAATTACGTGTGTTTTTTGTATGATAGAAATTACACGATGACGACAATTAATTAACCTGTTGATCGACATCGACAAGATCGGCACCGACAAGGCCGAATGAACTGTATCTAAGATGATTACTCTTGCTCACTAAATCAATCGATCGTAAGACCGATTGCATTTGCGTTTGCTGTTTGTTACGACACACTTTCTTTATTTGGGTACTGGATTTGGATGGAAAATACACAGTAATTTGCAATTAAAAATTTGAAAATCAGTTATTTTGTGTGATTGAACCATGAATATTGTTCCTCTTATGGATAAGATGAATCATGAAAGAAACAGAAGTGAGTTATCTGTCGTGGTTTGTGTGTCACCACCTAATTAGTACATATACTGGATTTAGAGGAAAAATACACACTGATTTGCAATTAAAAATTCCAAAATCAGATATTTTGTGTGATTGAACCATGAATTTTGTTCCTCTTATGGATAAGATCAATCATGAAAGACAAAGATGTGAGTTATCTGCCATGGTTGGAGTGTAACCACCAAAAAAGTTGTGCATTTGGGTACTGGATTTAGAGAAAAAAGGTACTGGATTTAGAGAAAAAATACACGCTAATTTGCAATTAAAAATTCCAAAAACAGATATTTTGTGTGATTGAACCATGAATTTTGTTCCTGTTATGGATAAGATCAATCATGAAAGAAACAGAAGTGAGTTATCTGTTGAGGTGTGTGAGTCACCACCTAATTAGTAGTGCATTTGGGTACTGGATTTAGAGGAAAAATAAACACTAATTTGCAATTAAAAATTCCAAAATCAGATATTTCGTGTGATTTAACCATGAGTATTCTTGTTCCTCTTATGGATAAGATGAATCACAAAAGAAACAGAAGTGAGTTGTATGTCGTGGTTTGGGTGTCACCACCTAATTAGTGCATATGGGAACTGGATTTAGAGGGAAAATTCACACTAATTTGCGAATTAAAATTCCAAAATCAGATATATTGTGTGATTGAACCATGAATATTGTTCCTGTTATGGATCAGATGAATCATGAAAGAAACAGAAGTGAGTTATCTGTTGGGGTTGGGGTGTCACCGCCTAATTATTGCATTTGGGCACTGGATTTGGATGGAAAATACACACTAATTTGCAATTAAAAAATCCAAAATCACATATTTTGTGTGATTGAACCATGAATATTGTTCCTGTTATGGATAGGATAAATCATGAAAGAAACAGAAGTGAGTTATCTGTCATGGTTTGTGTGTCACCAACTAATTAGTGCATTTGGGTACTGGATTTGGAGGAAAAATGACCAGTGACCAAAATTATTATAAAATTCATACAGACTAAAGTATCAGCCTCAGAATTGTCAATATAGTTTCATACTCTACCCAATCCATAGAATGAGCAGTATTCATCCTTAAATTGTAGCAAATGACAAACTTTTGCACTAAAAAACATACTAGCAATCACTATTTAGGTTACTTCATACAAAAATAAAGAAATACTACTGGTAGGAACAAAAACTAATGAGGAAAGTACTACGTCTGCACTGTTCTACAGAGGAGTTGAACCACAAGACACAGTGACTTCAATATAACCCAATCCTTGCGAGATCACAAAATTTACACCACTTAAAGTGCGGTAAGAATTATTCCTTAACAGTTTACAACGAGTAATTGTACAAAAATACCGGAGTATTTGCACAACGTCAAACATTATTAGAAGTAAGAGCTAAATGGAGAACACAACACCACAATCAGCGTACAAGACAAAGGTTTTGAAGCCTAGGTATCTTTTGGATTCTGCGGAGTACTGTGCAAGAAGGAATGAGCTAAATGGTGGTGACAAAAACGATGAGTGAAATCCATTCTTATATCATTTTGAAACTGGGTTCGATGCGCTATGTGCCAAAAATGGCAACTTGGTACTCACAATACTTAATGGATGCAACAAGATCGACGACGTGAGAGAAAGACTCAACAGCCCACAAGGGCATTTCGATGAAGAAGAAGCTTTAGAAATTTGGGAACAATGCTCGAAGTACGTAACTGAGGACATATTTCCTTTCTATGAGGAAGGCAACACTGCTGCCGTTGACCACGTGTGGGCTTTGGGTGTCATCATAGCATACGTTGTATGCGGTTATCCTGCATTGAAAGGAATGGAGGACATACAGTGCTACAACAACTGTTGGTATTGGATGACCAGTACAATCTGGAGAAGGAGAGAGGCACAAACTGAATGGTCATACTTTTCCAACAAAGAAATGGTGTAAGCTGACGCCGGAAGCCAGAAGACACATAAAGGAATGCATACATTTTCACCCGGGAAACCGGCCCTGTCTGACAAGCCTTTGGTTCAACGAGTGGCGCACAACAACTGAAGAGGCAATCACTTGAAAAGTACCGTATAATGTACATAGAACAAACCGATGACAGAAAGGAACAAAACAAAGAAACGGAGAAAAAAAATTAAAGACAATTGGAATTCGTTCATGAAGAAAGCGACAAAACAGTCTAAGAGGAAAAAACGGAAACTAAAACAATCACCAAACAAAGACAAAAGGGACAAAGAAGATGGAAACGAGAGAAACATTGTGCACTGGCTACAACTTTACGAAAAATGTTGGAATTCACCGCAAGATTTAGAGGAGTACAACAACTATCCCGTTCCTTGTGGTGCATGGGGACGCGTGAAACACTAACCATGCAACTCTGTAAGGATTACAATACAAAAATAAAGAGAATAATCAATGAGGTATCCGGTAAAAATTAAGTAACAAAAAAATTGAACAAGAATGATAAAGTAAAATTACCAAACAAACAAAAAATCCAATTACATGCAACGCCGTTCCAGTAAATGAAAAAAACAATAAATACGAGAACATAACGATGTGTACGGAGGAGTGATAGGATGGGGAACATCAAAATAAATTGTTATCGTAGAATCTAGTACGGTAGTACTAGTTGTTTTGAAATAAGTAGCCAATGTAGGGGGGGGGGGGGGGAATGGCGCGGCTAGGCAGACAGTTCTTTTTGGTTGGCCCGCGCTCACAAGCCTGTTTCCACAAAGAGAAATGTAATGCAAATTGCTGAATTTGTACAATCGATGCAAAAACAAGGCATCATAAAAATTCACAAAATTGCCAAAAACACCGACGATTGAAAAAATATAAATACAAGATGCCGAAACAAAAATGGTCCAACCTACCCAAGGCAAAAATAACACGTCTCCAAGAAAAGAAAATAGTTCGTTTCCTACTCCGAGTTGTTAGATTGCAGTAGATAGATTTGTTGTAATATTGATTAGGTTCTAAAATTGTGAGCATTACGGTCGAATAGTACTTGGATCGCACCTCCACCGATCTCTCTTTACAAGCTGTATGTGCGCCGAAATGAATCGTATAAACAGATATTGGCTATCGCAACTGTCACGATTAAGTTATTTGGCCTGTCTTGTGTACGTCTCGCAGTCTGTCTGTCTGCCCTTTAACCGCGTGATTTCTAGAATAGAAGCAATGGCAAACGCAGCCAGGGACGGAGACACTAGAGATAATACCAAAAATACAAACATTACCAACATGTCCACCGAGAAGAACACAACAATTGCAGCAACACCAGAAGGCACAACCGCGGCGGAAAGAGAGACACCACTAAAAGGAACAGCTGAAAACATTAGCATGATGGACAGCAGCAATAGTGAAAGTGAAAGTGACAGTGACAGTGATTCGAGTTCGGTTAGTGAAGACAATGATGGGAGCTCAAACAAGAATAAGGATAATAGAGAAAATATCAAAGAGAAAAGAAAAGAAACAACGGAGGGCAGACAACAGAAAAAGGAAAACGTGAACCGAACGGTGAAAAAATTAACAGACATAGCGAATGAGAATCCAGATCTAATAGAGAATTTCCTGAAAATGGTGAGAGATAGTAAGAAGGGAGACAATTCTAAAGAGGATGCTGCAAAAACTACCGACACGGTTCCATTGAAAACAGTGCGGAGCGGCGATAGCGTTGATAAAGTGAGTATGTTGAGTTATGGAACTATACATAGTATGATAACAGGTACTATGAAACTATTGAAAACACATAAAGATACAATTGAAGGACAGGTGAGGGCCTATGTGAAGAAGGAATGGTATGGTGGCATGAAATTTCTGACAACAAACACACTCTCCAATAAAATAATGGTGCAAGAAATCGATGCGTGTGTAATCTCCGTTCCAAAAAATATACCCATTAAGGAATTATGTGACTGCTTTGATAATGCAGTACCAAAAGCCCTGGCAAAATTGAGGCACAATAATCAAACATTGGCAAGAAAAAATTGGTTTGGTAAGTGACGGCGTAATGGTTGAATTGTCTGGAAATTATGGTACTTTGGACGTTCTTCCATATGTGCCTACAACCGACGTACAACTAACCACGCCATACTATGATATCATACTGCCATTTGTTGTCATCACTGCAGCTGATAGTGAAATGGCAAAAGTGCCGGCATCATTCCCTGGTACTGTAGCTCTAAATACGGACTCAGTGGAAATTCTGGCTAACGAGTACCGGCGATACGGAAATGCGGATAATGAAGAATTTTATTATTTTGTGACAAGAATCCTGTCTGCCGTTAATCCGGGAAAGACAAACTTTAAGCTGAGGAAGACAAAGGATCTTATTAGTACCATCTTTACTGTTACAGGATGAGGCTTTTGCCCTAATGATAATTGACAACAAGTACAGCAATTGGGAAAAACAAAAGGAAATGAAAATTGATGGAACATACACGACACAAAAAAAAGCAAAATACATGAAAAAAAAATATTGCGATTCAAAAAGTGGAAGTGCAAATGGATGGGACAAAGAAGGACGGAAAGTGTTCGCTAAATTGTGCAAGAAGATACAAACGTTAAGAGAAAATCCCGAAACGGGTATAAATTTGGAGAAAATGATGCTACAAAGATTCTACTCAGAAAGCAATCCTACCAGTACTGTGTCGAAATACGGTGGCACTGTTGCCAGTAGTCTTGCTGAAGAGGAAAGTGAGGATGAAAACTATATTGATCCGGCATGGAGGCAATTGCTTGATAGAATGGAGGAAGTTTAGGCCTTGTTTTCAGAACCGATACTGTTCATTGTGTCAGTCCATTCACTAATTTGACGAGGGTTGGTTCACACCTACGACACGGGTAAATCTTCGAGGAAAGTGATTAGTAGGGTAAAAGGTACATATCTTACATACGTTGCATACCATGATTGCAAATAGTAGATTGTGTGACACAAATGATTAAAATGTACAGAAGGAAGTACTCGTACATATCATACATATTTTGCATAGGATACTACTAGGCAAATTCTTGACCCGAATAATTCAACCTTAGTGGTAGGTAGTCGCAAGCAATGATATTAAATTTTAAGGGTTATTTGTTGCGAGCACAAATATTAAATTATAAGGGTAGTGTGTCGCGAGCAATGGAGATACATTTTAAGGGTTGTATGTCGTGAGCACTAATGTTAAATTTTACTGGTTGTGAGTCATGACCTTGCATATTTCATTTTTGTAGGTGTGATTCACGAACGTACGGATAGGTGATATTAAAAATTAATAATAATTATTCATGACCCAAGGAAAAAAATAAGCGCGAACCACGGATTGAGAGTTAGAAAAATGAGCATGATACAAAGCGACCGAATTACAGGGGGGGGTTGGTTGTGAGTCATGACCTTGCGTATTTAATTTTAGTAGATGTGATTCGCGAGCGGACAGGTAGGTTTTATTAAAAATTAATAATAATTATTCATGACCCAAGGAAAAAAATAAACGCGACCCAGGTATTGAGAGTTAGAAAATTGGGCATGATACTGACCTAATATATCACAGGGGGACTCGTGTTAAAATTACACACAAGCAGGGGTTGCAAAAGTACCTTGCAACAAAAAAGAAAAGGGTCGCGTGACAGTTATCGGACGTGGTGGTAGGCGGTGAATACTCTGGTGGATGTGGAGTCAAGGTGGTGGTATTTGGCGTGCAGTGTGGTATAGAGCCAAGCAGGGGGGAAAGCACAGAGTCACACAGCAGTGTCACTGGTGAACAGGAAAGGGGTTTCATAGAGGAATGGGATGGTGTGGGGGAGGCAAATCTTGCTTCAGAAGAAAATGTTAGGATGGGGCCTATCATGTGAATTGTGGAGGACGCATCAAAGGAAAAGGTGCAATGTGGAGCCAAATGATGTCAGTTGCAAAGGGATGAGGTTGACAGGGGTAGAGATGTATGGAACAGTAGTCAGCGCTGTGGTGGAGGGTTTTATCATGTGGTCCTTTTGGTGGGCAGGCGGCAGCTGGATGGGGGCGATGGACTTACTAGCTCCTGGGTACAGCATGGCAGATTCTGTGGGAAGGTTGAGGGGTATGTGTGGGAAGGTTGGAACTGCCACGAACAGGAGGTTGGGGGGAGGATTTGTTGGTGGTGTAGTCAGGCCGGCTGGAGGCAGCTGGGCTATGGACAGGCAAGGTGTAGTGGAAATCTGAATGGTCGCGTGATACAATAGAAGGAACATATGATGGGCATATGGGTGGGTGGTTAAATGTAATGAGTATGGGCTAAATGGATTATGTTGGGTGACTCACCTTGCTCCCTTGCCTATGTGGTCTATGGAGTCATTTTTATTCCTGCCTTTTCCAAATTTATGTGTCACTCCATTTGCGTTGGTATGTGCTGTATTCTCCAGGCAGCAGGCGTGAGCCCTGAATTTATTAAAAACAGTTACAATGGAACAGTGACTCTTGGCAAATATACATGCATGACCTACATGCAGTCCCACACCAGCACAACAATGACATCCTCAACAACGCGGCTGCCTTGCTGCCTGACCGTTGGTAACCTCTTCCCTCTACGACTCCCATCCACAATTTTTTACGGTCTGTCACTGATGGCCTCTGTCCCAAAAGTCAACCATCCTAACCTTTTTGCCACAAACACTTTCCCTATTTTGCCATGTCCAGGTCTCCCTACCCAGCATATCTATGGGGTTACACATCTCCCTTTAGATCCCTAAACTGCACTTGCCCCAATTTTTTTTTCGCAGTACGTACCTTTGGAGTGGTGGTGGAGGATCCGATATGCAATCTTGCCTGCCTCATGTGCATTCGCCTATCAAGGAAGCTACTCCCTACCTTGGAGTGGCAAGGCATCTCTGTACTTAGTGAAACCCTAACCCTAATCTACTTATTCTTCTATGGTTCCGGTTACCCTGACCACGCACGACCACACTTATACACCTAGTAGAGCTTAGTCCATTCGCCATACCTAACTTCCACATAGTCAGTGTAGCGTATAGACAGAGTGTCAGCATTGTATATGAGCTCAGAGGACATACACTCCAAAGTTGACATACGCCTGAGACGGCACCGGGGTATCCCGTTGGATACTCGTACCGGTATGTACGGTACAGATCGAAATTTCTTCTCCTACCATGCGCATACAAATTCCAGTCAAGCACACCTGGCAAAAATACCAGGCAAAAAATGTTGTTGCTCTAAAAATCGACCAAAAGGTATAGGATAATTAAAATTTAAAGAGATGTGAGCAGATCGTGAGATTGCTCTGTTATTGTACTATTTCATGTAGTCGACCGGTATCCCTGTAATTTGTGTTGTATGTAGGGATGTCTAAACCGGTCATAGATCATGTGCAAATCCTCATAAGATAGAGAACACATGATATGACCTAAATGTCTGGATACTTGAAGTCATTTTTATCTCTGGAGGAGTATAAGTAACTTTTCAAGTGTAGAATGAATATAACCGCCGTAGAATGTACGTAAGTACAGTACGTGTATTTCTGACTGACAGCACACCCCTTGATTCAACACTTAGTGAAGGAGTGTTGAATTACAAGTCGGTTCTCCATCTTGTAGAACTCTAAAAACTTAAATATGGTTGGATACCGAATCGGAAGATTGTAATCGTAGAATCGAAAGATTGATATCGCATAACGGAGAAGCATGAGACATCAATGAGGAAGGAGAGGTGCTTGAGTATGTAGTGGTCGCGAAATCGACGGGAAGGTTAATTGGAGTTGGTCATATTGCCTTGGAATCAATTGGATGGCTAATGAATCATCAACTCGTAGGACGAACCAGTAATTTGATTGAGAACAATGGGATATTCAGGATCAATTGTAGAAATTGATTGTGAAAAAAATTGTAGAATTTGATTGATCGTAGAACGGCATTGGATCTAACGATAGCGTAGGAAAGAATTCAATCGGAGATCGCTGGAATTGATATAGTGAAATCGGATGTAGTCTTAGGTTCAATTCAATTGTCAGATAGAATCAAATGAGTCGATTACTGATGAGGTGGACTGATTGAACGGGAGAGGAAGGATTGATTGTGGATCTCAACAGATGGGAATCATATCTGCGAAGATGAGATTGGCTTATCGTAGACTCTTGAAGAGACATGTCGTAGGAACGAATGGAATTGGAGGGGAATTAATTTCTGACTTGGTAGGAAGAAGATCTATCGATGCCAGAATCAAATATCAAATGTCGAGGATTGATTGCTGCTCCAAGCCGTAGGATAGAATCGTACGTTGAGAATGGGAGAGCACAGCGACGTATTCATATCTTTGAATTGGAAGGAAGAAGATCTATTGATTCCAGAATGAATTAGCAAATGCTGACGAAGGGATTGAATCGTAGGAATTTGTTGAGTGTGGAATACGATTGAGAGATCGTAGGAATTAATATGATTGTATATCAATATCGTAGAACCAAATGGTAGGAGTCGAGCGATCGGCATCGAAGACAATTGATTGATGGTAGAAGAGTGGTCAATCGGAATTAAAAAGAAGATTAGATCAGGGAATCAAAATTGTTGAAGGATGAAAGCACGGAGTCAAAGGAATTGTAGAGATTGTTGTTTAGCACGTGATGTAGGTTCGTTCTGTGAATTCGCTTGTGTTGGGTTTATTTGCTTGTGTTGGGTTTGGTTTCAGTGGGATCCTTGTCGCATGCGGGGAGAATAAGGAAATGTGCAGGGAGCATAAGTAGATTGGTGAAGGCTTATGAGGAAAGCGCTGGAAGTTAAACACGTTCAAATTAAGCGTCATGCAGGTATCCAATGCACACCCCTTGATTTAGATGCATACCGCTCGATTCAACACTTATAGAATTGAATTCCATGGTTCAATTCAATTCCATGGTTGTGAAGGAGACAAAACCGTAGGGCAAATTCCATGGTTTTATTCAGCCACAATTGTCGTAAAACCAATTCATAGACAAGATATTAGCATGTAGGTGGTACAGCGTGATCTTGAGAGCATCGCGGTGTCGTTTGGTCATTCACAAAACTGGTTTTGGCAAGTGTCGTTTGGGCATTCGCGAAACTGGTTTTGGCAAGCGGTGGAACACCACAGATCAGTGTCGGTTGGTGATTCGCAAGACAGTTGGGTTTGGATGGTGGCAAATTGTGTGAC
Organism: Pseudo-nitzschia multiseries; assembly: GCA_037355745.1. Taxonomy (NCBI): domain Eukaryota; phylum Bacillariophyta; class Bacillariophyceae; order Bacillariales; family Bacillariaceae; genus Pseudo-nitzschia; species Pseudo-nitzschia multiseries. Next base: position 2,330,883 of record CM074784.1, on the reverse strand, counting down.
TGGCCCTCATGACTTGCTTTGGGCCATAGGGGTTGCAGCGAAGAAGCAATAGGAGAATTGGGTAGGGAAACTGTTTTTGGCAAGCGATGGAACACCACAGATTGACTCTGGGGATTAAATGTCCGTCGGAAGTTGGCTGGCGTCCCTGAGAGAGCTGCGACAGCATTGGAATCAACCATCTTGGTAGTATCAGAGGGAATGGCCTCGCAAGGGGAAGGAACAATTGCATTAACAATGGAGCTAGAAGTGTACGTAGCGGGGATTAAGTTGGGAGAAGCAGGTGTATCAATAATAGAATTGTTTGCTTGTGCAGGAACTTGGATAGTCGGTTTGACTGGGGATTCTCTGGGCTTGACAGGAGGAATGCCCACACAGGAGGAAGGGACAGGAATAGGAATGGCATACACTTTGTCAAAGCAGTGGGCTCTCCAGGTGGATTTGAACTGCCATTCTGTGATGACCACTAGTTCAATTCTGATGATTGGTTTGGTGGAAGCATGTGTGTGGTGTGTAAGCGCCTCCTTAGCAGCCTTTTCCAAGTCTATGGGTCCACGGACTTTCTTGGTAGCACCGGTATATGTGACGTAGGAGATGGTGCATCCAGAGAGGAGTTGGGTGATGTGTCCTTTCTGGCTGGCTGTCAAGCTGGGTAGGCAGTAGGTGATTGCGTCGACAACACTACCGCGGAGGTTGGTCATCATGAAGGGGGTCAGCACCTTGGCGTCTGCATTCTCCACAAATAAGTCTTCCATGTCGATATCATCCATTATCTGGGTGTAGACGGCATTCAATTGTCCATCATAGGGGCTGTTGCCAGAGAATCGGAATAGTATGCCGTCAATAGCATTCCAATCAAATTGGTCGAACCATGCTCGCTTGTGGATTATCAAAGAACTGTGTGTAGAGACAGTGGATACACCCCCTGATTCACAAGCAGGAGGGGAAGAAAAGAAGTAAATAAAAGGTGGCGTCAAAGCGAGGCGTTGTCGTTGGAAGAACGAAACGGCGGAGGCGGTGATTATTCAATTAACTGGCGTGATAGACGAAATGACCGAGCAAAGGTGCGGCCGTGTCGAAGGGATGACCGAAGGAATGTTCCGAAGGAGGAACAAACGTTGGTGTTGAATTTAGTGATTGAAGCAACTATCGTAGGATGAGTTGCAGTCTGTTGGACTAGTCTTGGATCGTTCTTTGGGGAGCAATCGTCGAATTGTCGATGTCGGCCTTGTCGATGTTGGCCTTGTATGAATGTAATCGTGGGCGTTTGATCGTCGTCCTTGGATGTGTATTACAGAAGGAGATTCTTGGTAGAAGGATCTGTAGACACAGGTGCAGAAATAACCGAAAAGACCGTCGGAATGTTCGCCGGGGAAATAATCGTATTGTCCGGAGAAACCAAAAAAAAAGAACCGGTGTCGCCGGCAGAAACGGCAATGACCGGAGAGAACGTTCGTTGGAGGAACCAAAGATCGGTCGAGGCGAAAGAAATAACTGGAGGAACCAAAGGAAAGGATCGAAGAAAGGAAGGAGATAATGGTCGGCGCCGAAGTTGTCGTCGGCGTTATCAGTGATTGAAGTGGTGCTTCTTAGCACAATCAAATGGGCGGCGATGGTCCTTTATGGGGATGATGGACGCGGAAGAAATGGATGATTGCAATCGCCGTGTCTGGTGCAATATGCTTTTTATGAAAGACGGCGGGGGTCTTTATCTGGTAATCAAAACAGAGAACTGGTTGTGGATTACAATGTTGGCATGAGGAGTACACCCCCTGATCCACAAGCAGTGAAGAAGAGGGGAAAGAAGAGCGGTAAATAGGATGGAAGGGAGATGGAAGAAACGGCGTCAGCGTCGGAAGGAATGAACCGGGAGGACGGTGGCGGCCGGAGAGTGATCCGAGAGGAAGAAGTAACCGACGAAATGACCAAGCGAAGGTGCGGTCTGAAGAATGTTCCGAAGAATTAACCGGAGACAGGACTGAAGGAACGGTTGTAGTATATCTGAGGGAGATTGGAAGGGAGTCGCTCAACAGCGGGCTCACGACAATTTCTGCGCTGGGGGGAAGGCCTATCGCTCAACAGCAATGTCCTCTGGCTGTAACCGGTCAGTGGAGGTGCTGATCGGGCGGAGATAGACTCTTAAAGTATACGCTCAACAGCGCGAGTTATAAGGGCTCTATAACCAGTTGTTGCTCTAAAAATCGACCAAAAGGTATAGGATAATTAAAATTTAAAGAGATGTGAGCAGATCGTGAGATTGCTCTGTTATTGTACTATTTCATGTAGTCGACCGGTATCCCTGTAATTTGTGTTGTATGTAGGGATGTCTAAACCGGTCGTAGATCATGTGCAATTCGTCATAAGACAGAGAACACATGATATGACCTAAATGTCTGGATACTTGAAGTCATTTTTATCTCTGGAGGAGTATAAGTAACTTTTCAAGTGTTTAATGGATATAACCGCCGTAGAATGTACGTAAGTACAGCGTCCGATAACTGTCACGCGACCCCACGTGACCCCTCGCAAGCCCTATTTTCAGAAAATCGATCCTGCGTTTGTTATGCGCAAGGGTATTTTCTTAAATTCACAATTTTTGTGGTAAAGATTATTGACCCCCCTCAGGTTGCGACCAAAATTCTCCCCGAAGACTCAAAATGTCCATTGATCTCTCCATTTTGACTAAATTGATTTAAAAAATCTATTTTTCACTACCACACTTTCTAACCTTAACCCAAGATATGAAATAAAATTAGTTTCAGAAGTGTTAGTTTGCTATGTTTCTGCGTTGTTTTCTACGGTATGTCATGTCGTGTCTTCTTTCATACCATTGTGCCTTTTAATGCTCGCTCCGATAGCATCATGCTCGTTTTAACAAATTTTCGTAGAACTCTACAGCACTAACTTCCTCCTACACGATTTCACCGCCATTCTTTCTTTTATTTTGTTTCCAAAAATACTTTTTTCTTAGATATGTGTCCGGGTGTATTATGATAGTACTAGTACTAGTAGTAATGTAGGTATGATAGTATCGATTTCTGTTCGAGTGGTGAAACGATTTTTTGTACAATTCATGTCAACAATCATGGAACGGCGTTTCAGAATTCAGTAACCGGAACGGCGTTTCATGCTTTTGTGTTCGAATCATGTTTAAATTTGAAATCTCGGTGCCAAACAACTTCCTAACCTTAACCCACGATATGAAATAAAATTATTTTCAGAAGTGTTTGTTTGCTACTTTGTACTAGTACTATGTTTCTGCCTTGTTTCTATGTCACGACGTTTCTTTTTTCATACCATCATGCCTTTTCATGCTCGATCCGATAGCATCATGCTCATTTTCATCATGTTCATTTAACACCCCCATCGAAACCATTTCTCCCCCTCCCTTCTTCCATTAGAAGAACATGTCACAATGAACGATGATGACGATAGTGAGGTCCTCTCTGATACATCCAATACTTAATTGTTTACCTAGTACAATATCAATAATAAGTTAGTATTAGTGAAGAATTGAATGCTCCTCCATATCGATCGTAACATATTTCTCCTATGTTTCGATTGATAGCTACTCCGAAATGATTGCACAATGTCGCAGGACTGCCGCTGTGACTGTTGGTTCGATTGTTCCCAGTTCCGGCTGCTTGTAAATCCGCAGAACATCTGCATTGGCATTTCAGGGTCAAGTTTCAGGAACGGCGTTTCAGATTGAGTTGTCTGGAACGGCAATTCTGACTTTTGCGGCAGAGCTCCGATCGTTCCCGCTTGCCGCTGTTGCTATCGCTGCCGCTTGCCGCTGTTGCTATCACTTCCGCTGTTGCTGTTGGTTCGATTGTTCCCAGTTCCGGCCGCTTGAAAATCCGCAGAACGTCTGTATTGGCGTTTCAGGGTCAAATTTCTGGAACGGCGTTTCAGATTGAGTGGTGTGGAATGGCAATTCTTGTTGCTGTTGCGGATCAATTGCTGTTGGATCTGCTGTTGCTCTCGCTGATTCGTCAATTAGTTGCCGGATGAATCCCACTGATCAATTTGTTGCCGTTGTTGCTGTTGCCAATCTATAACAATCTACAATAATTGAAAAAAATTGAGGTGAGTATCTATTGATGTAGAGTAAATGATAACAACAGAATAATATAATCTACGTGCTACCAACCTACACTGTTGGCGTCCGATTGATTCGATGCTGCCGATTCGTTGTTCCGATATTTGCCACACCTACAGGGAAAATTCGCCGCACCTACAGGGAAGAATACGATGATTTGCCACACCATTCACCGCACCTCAATCCAATGTTTCCGATCCGTTGTTTCCGCTTCGTTCTTTCTGATCTGATTCGTTGTTTCCAATCCACATCTATGAAAATAATAAGGAAAACAGAAGTGAGGAATACATCATCGTCAGCAATGTAGGATATAGGCATCATTGTCTATGTATCTCACGTTGTTCACCGTTTCCTATCCTTTTCGAATCCGATTCACCGTTGCCAACCTTTCGCTGTCGTTCCGATGATTGCTGTTGTTGCTGCTGCTGCTGCCGTAGATTTGCAGCCTTCTCACTCCTTTGTCACGAAAAACTGGATCTTGATCCTGTTGATATAAATACACAAGGGATGCAGATTTGTTACTTTTCAAGACGTGTTTGCGGGCCCTCAAACAATATCTATCGAGCAATTCCTCTCTCGTCCTGGTCTCTATTGTCTTTTTTCAGCCAAGGCAGTTGTTTCGGATTAAAATATCTCGAGCCTGAATTCCCTGCCTACTAGTGATCATTGCTGATCAGTTCAGTGGGATCCCGCGTTCTCGGACGGAGTGCTTTATCGTACAAGTACGGTAAAGCAACTCTGCTCAAGATAAGTTTGGTAAGATTATGAAGGGAAAGAGTATTTTTTGCCTTGCGACAAAACACACACACACACTGTAAAATCACACTGTAAAATCACACTGTAAAATCACACTGTAAAATCACACTGTAAAATCACACTGTAAAATCACACTGTAAAATAATGTGTGTTCGAAAAAAAAATTACTTTTCGGTGTGTGTGTGGTGCGTTGTATCTGTGTTCAGAAAGAAAGAAAAAATACTTTTCGCTGTGTGTGTGTGTGTTCGAAGAAGAAAAAATCGATACTTAACCTGTGAGATCTAATGCAGTAAATATAGAACAATGAAGAATGATTTGATTCTCTTAATTAAAATAAGAAGGTTAAGTAAATAAATCGCGCGTCGCGCGCATTTTGAATATAGAATAATAAAGAATAGTGCCCTGATTTTTTTTAGTTAACGTTCTCAACTTGTGATACAGTGAGATCTTTCATGTACCGGTGCTGGGAGAGTAGCTTTCTACACCATTTTCGTACTAGATAATTTCTGGTATTGAATTTGTGTAGATATCTACAGCAGTAGCTTTCTACACCGTTTTCGTACTAGATAATTTCTGGTAACAAATTTGAGTAGACATCTACAGCAGTAGCTTTCTACACCGTTTTTGTACTAGATAATTTCTGGTAACGAATTTGAGTAGATATCTACAGCAGTAGCTTTCTACACCGTTTTCGTACTAGATAATTTCTGGTATTGAATTTGTGTAGATATCTACGGCAGTAGATTCCTACACCGTTTTCGTACTAGATAATTTCTGGTAACAAATTTGAGTAGACATCTACAGCAGTAGCTTTCTACACCGTTTTCGTACTAGATAATTTCTGGTAACGAATTTGGGTAGATATCTACAGGAGTAGATTTCTACACCGTTTTCGTACTAGATAATTTCTGGTATTGAATTTGTGTAGATATCTACAGCAGTAGCTTTCTACACCATTTTCGTACTAGATAATTTCTGATAACAAATTTGAGTAGATATCTACAGTAGCAGTAGGTTTCTACACCGTTTTTGTACTAGATAATTTCTGGTAACGAATTTGAGTAGATATCTACAGCAGTAGCTTTCTACACCGTTTTCGTACTAGATAATTTCTGGTATTGAATTTGTGTAGATATCTACAGCAGTAGATTCCTACACCGTTTCCGTACTAGATAATTTCTGGTAACAAATTTGAGTAGATATCTACAGTAGCAGTAGGTTTCTACACCGTTTTTGTACTAGATAATTTCTGGTAACGAATTTGTGTAGATATCTACAGCAGTAGCTTTCTACACTGTTTTTGTACTAGATAATTTCTGGTAACAAATTTGCGTAGATATCTACAGGAGTAGGTTTCTACACCATTTTCGTACTAGATAATTTCTGGTAACGAATTTGAGTAGATATCTACAGCAGTACCTTCCTACACAATTTTGTGTACTAGACAATTTCTGCTAACGACTTTGCGTAGATATCTACAGCAGTAGATTCCTACACAATTTTTGTAGTAGATAATTTCTGGTAACAAATTTGAGTAGAAATCTACAGCAGTAGCCTTCGTACACCGTTTTCATACTAGATAATTTCTGGTAATGAATTTGCGTAGAAATCTACAGATGAATCATGAAACAAATAGAAGTGAGTTATCTTTGATACTTTGTGTGTCACCCTTACTTTTTTAGTTAATGTTCTCAACTTGTGATACAGTGAGATCTTTCATGTACCGGTGGTTCATGTGTGACAGTGATTTTACTGGTAAGGAATTTGCGTAGCATTCTACAGAAGTAGCTTTCTACAAGCTTTTCGTACTAGATAATTACTGGTAATGTATTTGCATAGCAGTCTACAACAGTAGCTTTCTACACAATTATTGTACTAGATACTTTCTGGTAACGGATTTGCGTAGCATTCTACGCCAGTAGGTTTCTACAAAGAAACACAAGTGAATTATCTGTGATAGTTTGTGTGTCACCACCTAATGAGTGCATTTGGGTACTGGATTTGGAGGAAAAATACACACTAATTTGCAAATAGAAATTAGAAAATCAGATATTTTGGGTGATTAGTCCATGAATATTGTTCCTGTAATGGATAAGTAGAATCATGAAACAAACAGAAGTGAGTTATGTGTGATAGTTTGTGTATCACCACCTTATGACTGCATTTGGGTGCTGGATTTGGAGGAAAAATACACACTAGTAATTTGCAATTAAAAATTAGAAAATCAGATATTTTTTGTGATTAGTCAATGAATATTGTTCCTGTTATGGATAAGATGAATGATGAAAGAAACAGAAGTGAGTTTTGTGTGACAGTTTGTGTGTCACAAACTAATGAGTGCATTTGGGTACTAGATTTGGAGGAAAAATACACACTAATTTGCAATAAGAAATAAGAAAATCTGATATTTTGGGTGATGAATCCATGAATATTGTTCCTATTATGGATGAGATGAATCATGAAAGAAACAGAAGTGAGTTATCTGTCATAGTTTGTGTGTCACAAACTAATCAGTGCATTTGGGTACTGGAATGGGAGGGAAAATAAACACTAATTTGCAATTAAAAATTAGAAAATCACATATTTTGGGTGATTAGTCCATGAATATTGTTCCTGTAATGGATAAGATGAATCATGAAAGAAGTGGAAGTGAGTTATCTGTGATAGTTTGTGTGTCACCACCTAATGAGTGCATTTGGGTACTGGATTTGGAGGAAGAATACACACTCATTTGCAATTAAAAATTAGAAAATCACATATTTTGGGTGATTAGTCCATGAATACTGTTTCTATTATGGATAAGTTGAATCATGAAAGAAACAGAAGTGAGTTATGTGTGATGTTAGGTGTGTCACCACCCTATGAGTGCATTTGGGTCCTGGATTTGGAGGAAAAATATACACTAATTTGCAATTAGAAATTAGAAAATCAAATATTTTTGGTGATCGGTCAATAGATATTGTTCCTGTAATGGCTAGGATGAATCATGAAAGAAACAGAAGTGAGTTATCTTTGAAAGTTTGTGTGTCACAAACTAATGAGTGCATTTGGGTACTGGAATGGGAAGGAAAATACACACTCACTTGCAATTAAAAATTAGAAAATCACATATTTGGGGTGATTAATCCATGAATAGTATTGTTCCTGTAATGGATAAGTTGAATCATGAAAGAAACAGAAGTGAGTTATGTGTGATGTTAGGTGTGTCACCACCTAATGAGTGCATTTGGGTACTGGAATGGGAGGAAAAATATACACTAATTTGCAATTAGAAATTAGAAAATCAGATATTTTGGGTGATTAGTCCATGAATATTGTTCCTGTAATGGATAAGATGAATCATGAAAGAAACAGAAGTGAGTTATCCTTGATAGTTTGTTTGTCATCACCTAATGAGTCCATTTGGGTAATGGAATTGGAGGAAAAATACACACTAATTTGCAATTAAAAATTAGAAAATCACATATTGTTGGTGATTGGTCAATAGATATTGTTCCTGTAATGGATAAGATGAATCATGAAAGAAACAGGAGTGAGTTTTGTGTGACAGTTTGTGTGTAACAACTAATGAGTGCATTTGGGTACTGGATTTGGAGGAAAAATACACACTAATTTGCAATTAGAAATATGAAAATCTGATATTTTGGGTAATGAATCCATGAATATTGTTCCTGCTATGGATAAGAAGATGAATCATGAAAGAAACAGAAGTGAGTTACCTGTGATAGTTTGTGTGTCACAAACTAATCAGTGCATTTGGGTACTGGATTTGGAGGAAAAATACACACTAATTTGCAATTAGAAATTAGAAAATCTGATATTTTGGGTAATGAATCCATGAATATTGTTCCTGTTATGGATAAGAAGATGAATCATGAAAGAAAAAGAAGTGAGTTATCTGTGATAGTTTGTGTGTCACCACCTAATGAGTGCATTTGGGTACTGGATTTGGAGGAAAAATACACATTAATTTGCAATTAGAAATTAGAAAATCACATATTTTGGGTGATTAGTCAATGAATATTGTTCCTGTAATGAATAAGTTGAATCATGAAAGAAACAGAAGTGAGTTATGTGTGATACTTTGTGTGTCACCACCTAATGAGTGCATTTGGGTACTGGATTTGGAGGAAGAATACACACTCATTTGCAATTAAAAATTAGAAAATCAGATATTTTGGGTGATAAGTCCATGAATATTGTTCCTGTTATGGATAAGATGAATCATGAAAGAAGTGGAAGTGAGTTATCTGTCATAGTTTGTGTGTCACCACCTAATTAGTGCATTTGGGTACTGGATTTGGAGGAAAAATACACACTAATTTGTAATTAAAAATTCCAAATTCAGATATTTTCTGTGATTGAACCTGTAATGGATAAGTTGAATCATGAAAGAAACAGAAGTGAGTTATGTGTGATGTTAGGTGTGTCACCACCTAATGAGTGCATTTGGGTCCTGGATTTGGAGGAAAAATATTGAGTTATGACTCTCAAAGTTTTTGGTGCCGTGCATGAATATATTTCTCATGACTCATCTGATGCATATTGGGAACAACACTGCCACACATAATGCTGAAAATGTTGTGGTTTGTGTCTCCAAATGTCACACAAGAGGGTATTTTTGTTACAAATCTGGGGCACAAACTGACTTATTGGGTAATGACTTACAAAGTATCCCGTCCAGGCCATGAATGATTTTTTCATGACTCCTATGATGCATATTGATAACAATATTGCTCCACAGATTGCTGAAACTGTTGTGGTTTGTCTCTCCAAATGGCACACAAGAGAATATTATTGGTGCAAATCCAGGACACAAAATGACTTATTGGGTAATGACAGGCAAAGTATGAGGTCAAGTCCATAATAGGAAGAACATTTACTACTTTGTATAATCCAATCACCAAAAACGTACTTTAATGAGTGTCAAATGAAAATAATTCATAAGTTCTTTAATTCAATGGAGGTGCTGTTTTTTTATTATTCTCAGACAAAAGAATGGTGCAGATATTACCAGTACTACTAGTTATAGCTAATATTGCATGCAAAAAGGTACATAGTTGGGTACTGTGCAAAAAGTGTACGTAGATAGGTACCATACTGACCCAAGGGAGTTTCGAACCACTGACTGGCTACCAGATTCTACAAATAGGTTGTTGAATTAGATACATAACCTTTGTGTAATCACAATTTCCTCTTTGAAAAAATTATGGCGCGGGAGGGGTGGCGTGCACTCGTACATGCTTTACTTATATAGAAAATAAAGGCCATGCACAAGCCCGGCACATGGAAGAAGTCAGGGTGCATAGCACACACAACACACACAAAACCACACACATGAAAAACTGTATACACACGGAACCACCACACAAAACGCAACACATGCTTCTTGGTTGGCACAGATTTTTTTTGAGCAGGGAAAATGAATGTTGTCCGACAGTCACAAACAATGGAACAACGGAACAACCGAACAACAAAGAAGAAACACTAGTCAGTGACAATAACAGCAATTTGTTGGAGATTCTATTTGTTTCTGATCTTTCTTTCTTTTATTTTTATTTTTATTGAAATGGAACAACAATCAAACAAACCAACGAGGGAAAGAACGACACTCAAAATGGAAGAACGAATTTTAAGAAAAGGAATGACATAATGGAACAACAGAACAACAGCAGTGAGTGACAATGACGGCAATTTGTTGGAGATACTATTTGTTTCTGATCTTTCTTTCTTTCATTTTTATTTTTATTGAAACAGAACAACAATCAAACGAACCAACGAAGGAAAGAAGGGCACTTAAAACAGAACAACAAATGAAACAGAACAGAACAATGAAACGAAACAATGGAACAGAATGACAGAATGGAACAACAGAAAAGTTCACACACAAAGACCTGTACACACACGGAAAACTGTACATACCCCAAATCAAAACCACACAAAAAGCAACACATCCTTCTTGGTTGACACGGTATTTAAAAAAATGAAAAGCACGGAAACAACGAATCGGCAATGAAAGAAAACAACGAGAAACACTAGTGAGTGACAATGACAGCAATTTGTTGGAGATTCTATTTGCTTCTGATCTTTCTTTCTCTTATTTTTATTCTTCAGGAACAACAAACCAACAACAGGACATAAGAAGGACAAAGGGATGAAACGGAATGACAAAACGGAACGATCAAACGGAACAGAACAGTGGAGCGAGGCAAGTGTTTGCTAGATTGTGCAAGAAGGTACAATTGTTAAGAGAAGATCCGGAAACACGTAAATTTTTTTTTGAAAATGCTGCTGGAAAGATTCAAGTCAGAAAACCCCCCTACCGGTACTGTATCGAAAGATGGTGGCACTGTTGCCAGTAGTCTTGCTGAAGAGGAAAATGAGGATGACAACTACATTGATCCTGTATTGATGCAATTGCTTGGCAGAATGGAGGAAGTTTAGGCATTGTTGTCAGAATCATTACTGTTCATTGTGTCAGTCCATTCACTAATTTGACGACAACGCGGGTGGGTTCACACCTAGTACAACACGGGTAAATCTTCGGGGAGAGTGATTAGAATGAAAGGTACATATTCTACATACATTGCATACCGTTGCAATAAATAGTACATTGTGTGACACAAATGATTAAAATGTACGGAAAGGAGTACTCATACCTATCATACATATTTTGCATATGATACTACTAGACAAATTCTTGACCCGAATAATTCAACTGTAGTGGTAGGTAGTCGCAAACGATGATATTAAATTTTAAGGGTTGCGTGTTGCGAGCACAAATATTAAATTATAAGGGTAGAGTGTCGCGAGCAATGGAGATACATTTTAAGGGTTGTGTGTCGCAAGCACTAATGTTAAATTTTACTGGTTGTGAGTCATGACCTTGCGTATTTCATTTTTGTAGGTGTGATTTGCGAACGTACGGATAGGTGATATTAAAAATTAATAATAATTATTCATGACCCAAGGAAAAAAATAATTGCGAACCAGGGATTGAGAGTTAGAAAAATGAGCATGATACGAAGCCACCGAATCACAGGGGGGCTTGGTTGTGAGTCATGACCTTACGTATTTAATTTTAGTAGGTGTGATTTGCGAACGTACGGGTAGGTTTTATTAAAAATTAATAATAATTATTCATGACCCAAGGAAAAAAATAAACGCGACCCAGGTATTGAGAGTTAGAAAATTGGGCATGATACTGACCTAGTGAATCACAAGGGGGACTCGTGTTAAAATTACACACAAAAAGGGGTTGCGACAGTACCTCGCGACAAAAAAAAAAAGGGTCGCGTGACAGTTATCGGACGAGTACGTGTATTTCTGACCGGCAGCAAAAAAGTTGGCTTACTATCTTGTGTTAGTAATAGAATGGCTTCAGAGTAGTCAAAACCCCAGGTGAACTGGATAGTATTCTTATTCTAAAGAGTCTAAAGTGCAATGCAGGCACTTCAAATAAAGAAAAAGATTGGGTATTGATTGAGTTGTCATCTACTGAACGCTTGGTACCGTACTAATTGAAATAGAGTTTGTGTGTAAGAAAGATTTTCAATCATTTTTTTGTTGCAGGTCCCTTCTATCGTACCTGTGGTATTCCAACGCTCACGATTGAAATTACCCATGATTCGAGAAAATCTGAAATACAATGCCACGCAAGCCAGTCTTCAATATTGAAGACTGGATGAAGAACATATCCAAATTCTCTATGTGCAATGTACGTTGAATTTACATTCAACGCCTTTTTACTGTTACAAGCTTCCTCAACAGCTCCTCGGAGTAGTTGACAAAGCTAGCTTACAATCTTAGTTTTTAACCAATACATAAGCCTTATTTTAGTACCTTTTTCTAGAGGCATACGACACTGTTTAAACAGTCGAATAACTGCTTCGACCTTATTACTACCGGTAAAGACTACTTCAACTACACGAAAAAAAAGTTACCACTACAACTAACAAACAAATGACCCTGAAGATTGTCCAGTAACAAGAGAAAACAATGTCTTACTCCATCATTCCCTTCAAGTATGACTTTGATATCGACAAAGTGGAATTCAAGAACACCCAAGAAGTCAATGGAGTTCAAGAAGTTACCAAGATCAAGATCCCCTTGATTACTGCAGGATCAACCAAACTACAAATCCTTTTTACCATCAATGAGTTCATCCGATCCAAGAAGATGCTCAACCTAACCACAGGACCAAGAATCTATGACAAGTTTGTAGATCTCCTCAGAGACTACACCGACAGTAGCTGGTGGAATAGCTATGTATCAACCAACGATCCACAGAGAACTATGGATAACTTCCGAGTCACAGTGGAAGAATTTGTCAACTACAAGTTTGACAACAACCTTGACGCCTACCAGAATCACAGGAGATTCCTTACCAACATCAAGAAGACAACCACCATGACAGTACACCAATTTATCGCACAAGTCAACTTCCACAATCATGTTATCCTCCCACTACTTCCGGGACACCCACCAGAAGATGCAGAGATCAAGGAAAGAGAGTTCAAGAATCTAATCTTTGAATCGATGCCTGAGGATTGGAAACACACCTACCAACAACACCACTCTCCTCATAGAGATTCCCTCTCTGAAATGATGATGAGATTTGAAAGGTATCAATATGCACAAAACCGAAAGAAGAAATCATCAGATAACCCATCTCAAAACACCAACAACAGCAACAACAATGCCAACAACAATCGTAACAAAGGCAATGGAAACAACAATCGCAACAATCGAAATAATCGCAACAACTGCAATCGGAATAACAACAACAACAACAACAATAACCAACGCAACAACAACAACAACAACAACAACAACAACAACAATAACCAACGCAACAACCAAGGCAACAACAAAGGGCCAACTAGGATCTCCAATGACTCACCATGTCCTATCCATCCTGGTACCAATCATACTTGGGGTCAATGCTACACCAACAAGTATGGCGCAAACTCCAATCAGTCCAATAACAACAGAGACAACACCGACTCACATTTAATGATCGCAGCAATTCCAACAACAGCAATCCATCCACTACCTCCTCTTCACATGGCAGTAACTACCATGAACCAGAACAACACATGTGTGTCTTTATCAACAAACCAGAAGAAACAACCATACCTGCAGCCCCTTGGCCGGATCTCTTCCATGTAGATATGGATATCGACGAAGAATATTACAACGCGGATCTTCAAAGATTTCCCTCTGAAAAGACCGATTACGGCAACAACAAGCAAGCGGTTGCTCCCAGCAGCACAGATGTCGACCTTGCTCCAACCACAGTAAGTGTCTGCAACTCAATCAATGGATCCCTTGGGAAGTACTACTTGAAAACCCTCTTCGATTCCGGATCTACCGACAACCTCATAGTGGAATCAGCAATTCCCTCTGGAATCAAGAAGTATCTCTTAGACCAACCAATCCAAATGCAAACAACAAATGGTAAAACCACTTGCAACCACTATGTAACCTTGGAGGACACCATATTTCCAGAACTATCCTACTCCATGAAAGTCCTACAAATCAAATGCTTTGTAGTCTCTCAGAACATCAACTACCATCTCCTCATTGGAAGGAAGACCATGAGAGATCTTGGAATGAAGATGGACTTCGAAACGTGCACCATCGAATGGTATGAGAAGACCATGGACTTCCACCCTCGAAACTACTTTGACAACAAGTCCTTGCTCCACAAGGTCATGTCTGCAGAACCACATGCCATTGCAGAAAGTTACTCCAACCAGTCTATCCAACAATTGTATGTGGATGGAACCACCAAGTATGAGAAAACTGACCTCCACAAGCTAGTCACCGAACAAAACCATCTCTCCTACCAAGAGAAACAAGCCTTGTTACCAATACTCCTCCAAAATGAAGAACTTTTTGAAGGCTTGAATGACAAGGAATTAGGCATTTTCCCTCATCAAACCTTCCACATTGATCTCCAAGAAGGCACAACTCCGTATCATGTAAAACAACCCTATTCTATTCCACTGCACCAACAAGAAGCAGTGAAGAAAGAAATCGATCGACAAGTGAAACTTGGTATCCTCGAACGATGCTATGCAACTGAATGGGGAATGCCAACCTTTGTAGTGCCAAAACCAGATGGCTCTTGTCGACTTATCAGTGACTTCAGAGAACTCAATAAAGTCACCAAGAAACTTCACTACCCGCTTCCAAAGCTCCAAGATATCTTCCACAGAAGAAGAGGCTTCAAATATGTCACCCTTATCAATGTCAGCATGCAGTTCCACACCTTCAAACTTGATGAAGCCTCCACCTGGCTTTGTGTCCTTGTTACTCCGTTCGGAAAGTTTCGACTGCTCCAATTGCCAATGGGCTTCCTTAACTCTCCAAGTTGGATCCAAGGCTGTATGGAACAAATGCTCCTACACTTGAAGGACATTGAAGTATATATCGATGACATTGGTATCTTCTCAGATACTCTCGGATCCCATTGTAAATCAGTCTCTTCTGTCCTGTCCCTACTGAAGTCCCACAACTTCTCTGTCAAGCCCTCCAAGTGCCACTGGTTTCAATCGCAAGCACCCTGGCTTGGCCACATTATCTCTCGTGATGGTATTAGACCAAATCCAAACAAGATTTCTCCTATCCTGAAACTTGCTTTTCCCTCAACAACAACCCAACTTCGATCCTTTGTTGGGATGATTAACTTCTATCGGAACTTCTATCCCAAACGCGCTGAAGTCCTTGCACCCCTTACCGACCTCTCTGGAAGAGCCAAAGGCAAAATCACTCCAACTCCAGAACTCATTGAAGCTTTCAACAAAGCCAAGTCCCTCATTGCCAACGATATCCTTCTTGCCTTTCCTGATCCAAACAAGCCCTTCCATGTCTATACTGATGCTTCTGACTACCAACTCGGAGCTGTCATCCGCCAAGATGGCAAAATCATCCTTTGCTTCTCCAGAAAACTCAATTCGGCTCAACGGAAATAACCAATGGTCGATAAAGAGATGCTCTGTATTGTAGAAGTCTTCAAAGAATTTCGAAACATTCTTTGGGGTGCTGAAATCATAGTATGGACAGACCACATCAATCTCACCCGACAAAACCTTAGAAGCCATCGAATTATGACTTGGCGCATGCTCCTTGAAGAATTTTCCCCAGTATTCAAGTACATCAAAGGCAAAGACAATGTCATTGCTGATGCCCTCTCAAGGCTCCCGCTCCAGCAAGACACTCCCGAGAAGAAGAATGAGTTCTTCGGTCCTCCCACTCTCGCTCCCGATCCAACGGATGCCGAATCGGACCTTGAAACTGACTCAACCGGCTCCGATCTTCTCTCTCTTTCCGAATTGTTTCTTAACTACCCAGAAGACATTCCCATGTACCCCTTAGCCTTCGACCAACTCGCCCAAGACCAAGCAGCCAATGTAGATATCTCTACCAATCCTCGGTACACAACTGAAAACTCCAACGGAATCGACTTGAAAATTGTAGACTCCAACGGCCGACAGAAAATTGTACTCCCTCCAAACCGAGTGCAAGCCACAATCAAATACTACCACCACGTGCTTGGCCATGCCGGCGCAGAAAGATTGTATCGAACCATCAACCAATTTGTATACGCCCCAAACTTGAAGGACCAAATCAACTCCTTCTGCAAAACTTGGTGCAGTGGAATGGAATATGGTTGTTTTACATGATATGGAGTTGCGCCTTGCTGGAGATCAATGTGGAACGTTTGATTAGGGAAAATACCTAATTCTTTGTCATTCAAGCCTTCAAAAAATTCTTCGTTTTGGAGGAGTATTGGTAACAAGGCTTGTTTCTCTTGGTAGGAGAGATGGTTTTGGTTGGTGACAAGCTTGTGGAGATCAGTTTTCTCATACTTGGTGGTTCCATCTACATAAGATTGTTGGATTGATTGGTTGGAGTAACTTTCTGCAACGGCGTGTGGTTCTGCAGACATGACTTTGTGGAGCAAGGACTTGTTGTCAAAGTAATTGCGAGGGTGGAAGTCCATGGTCTTCTCATACCATTCGATGGTGCAAGCTTCGAAGTCCATTTTCATTCCAAGATCTCTCATTGTCTTTCTTCCGATGAGGAGATGGTAGTTCATATTCTGCGACACGACGAAGCAATTGATTTGTAGGACTTTCATGGAGTAGGATAGTTCTGGGAATATGGTGTTCTCCAAGGTTACATAGTGGTTGCAAGTGGTTTTGCCATTTGTTGTCTGCATTTGGATTGGTTGGTCTAGAAGGTTCTTCTTGATTCCAGAGGGAATTGCTGATTCCACTATGAGATTGCCGGTTGATCCAGAATCGAAGAGGGTTTTCAAGTAGTACTTCCCAAGGGATCCGTTGATTGAGTTGCCATGGACAACTTGCTACCAAAGAACACCAATACGTTCCGTGGGACACCATTGCAATCGATGGAGTAGGCCCCTGGAAAATCAAGATCCCTGGGCATGGAACAGTCTCCTTCAACGGCTTTACCATCATGGACATGTGCACCAACCTCCTCGAGATCATCCGAGCCCCACAAGTAAACCCAACCGGCCTCATGGCAGTCCTGGCTGGCTCTCCAGATATCCCAAACCAGCAAATTGTATTATCGACCAAGGAACCAACTTCATGAGCAATGACTTTCAACTCCACCTTGCCAACCTAGGAATCAAAGCCAAGGTCTGCTCAGTTTGAAACCCACAATCCAACGCCGTACTTGAACGAGTCCACGACACCATGAAGTCTGCAATGAGAACCGAACTCAATACCAATCCTCCACAGACCCTCCAGGAAGCCACCAACATCATTGATAGTGTGTTTGCTTCCGCCCAGTTTGCAGTTAGATCAACCATCAACAAAACGTTTGGAATGACACCCGGAGCCCTTGTCTTCCATCGCGACATGTTCCTACCAATCCCTGTAATCACTGACTTGGCCATCGTCAGAAACAAACGACAAGCTCAGATAGATAAGAATGCTATGAAAGAGAACAGCCACAGGAAGATTCATGATTACTGTGTAGGAGACCAAATTATGGTGAAAAATGAAAAGCAAATTCCTGGAGCTTTTGACGCAAGAAGCAAAGGCCCCTACACCATCCAGCAAATTCACACCAACGGTACAGTTTCCTTTCTCTTACGAAATCACGTGATCCAACGCATGAACATCCGAAACCTGAAACCGTATCACACCAATTAAAAATTTCTTATCTAAGCAATACTGGTCGCACACGACTAACAAAAATTTTGTGCCACCAATCGAACTTTTACGAGAAGGAGAAGAGTGTGGTATTCCAACGCTCACGATTGAAATTACCCACGATTCGAGAAAATCTGAAATACAATGCCACGCAAGCCAGTCTTCAATATTGAAGACTGGATGAAGAACATATCCAAATTCTCTATGTGCAATGTACGTTGAATTTACATTCAATGCCTTTTTACTGTTACAAGCTTCCTCAACGGCTCCTCGGAGTAGTTGACAAAGCTAGCTTACAATCTTAGTTTTTAACCAATACATAAACCTTATTTTAGTACCTTTTTCTAGAGGCATACGACAGTACCGTATTTGTGCCGATCAGACGGGGTTTTTTTATTGCACGGTGTTTCATCATTCAGTGTGCGCGCGGCCGGGGCACGCCCTTCTTGTTACTATGACTCCTGGATGTAGATGCGGATGCAGTACGATGTATTCTGTCTGGTACAATGTACCGTACGTACGCTTACTTACTGGGTTGGTGATTGATTTTGATACGTCAATCCGCCAAAATCGCCGAAATCAATGCGCCGGCAGGGTGCGCTATTCTAAGAAACAGAAAGCCAGACTCTCCAAGGGAGAAGCCAACGCTCCTTTCTCAACGCATTATGGTCTAAACAGCAAAACAAAAAGCGCGCCAAAACCTCAACCGATTTTTTTTAGATAACATGCATCGTCCCACATTTTTGAGATTTGCAAGCTCCAGGCTCGGTGTTTGTCGCTCGTACTCGTAATCTGCCTCTTCGATCCAACAGAAGATGCCACACCTACAAGACGAGATGGCCGAGCAAAAGCACCTTAAGCAGTCTGGTGTTGGAGGGAAGAATGGAATGGACTCCTCGCTCTCTCGAAGGGAGGAATTGCCCATCCAGGTTGCACGACCGAACTTTTTGGGATCCTGCGATCCCGACGTTGCAATGGCCAAAAAAGTTTCCGCTGCTGTCGTTGAACCGTCGTTTGATTCTGTTACTTCTTTTCATAGAATGTCTTCCCCAGCAGCTCGCGAAAAGATTAAGAATGTCATCACTCCATCTTCAAGCATTGGTCAGATTATTTCGACTCAAAACTCCTCTGCAACCGTTGATGTTTCGAGCACGGAGTCCGAGTCGACACCTGTGACCGAAGTCTATGGCAATCCTAGCACTTCGTCTTCGCACTCCCTCATTATGGTCAAGAGACGAATTTCCCGAAGTGAAGACGAGGAATGTTCGCCAACATCAAAACAACAACAACCAGAGTCTTCTTCGCTAACGGAAACCTGGCGCCCAGCTATTATTCGCCGTGGTTCTTCACTCGCATTGGGAAAGCGAACTTGGAATTATGATACTCAAACAAAGGAATTATTACAATCAACAGCAAAAAAACTAAAGATCGAGAACAAATCGGATGTTGTGGTTGACGACACAACTGCAAGTGTGTCCAAGGAAGGTGCAAACGCAGTTGAGGCAGCAACAGTAGCAGCGGCTTCTGCAATGGCAGAGATGAAGGATAGAAAACCAGATACCTCTGCAGTATCTCTGGGGGGAAAGGCATCAGAAGCTATGGATGGAAAGAGGCATTTACTGCCCTTTCGAAATCCATCTCACCTGATTCCACACCAGGGCTTTCATCCAGGTGTCGTCGCACCGCCACCATTTCATCCTCACATGGCTTCGTTTCCTGGACATACGTTTGGTCCTAACGGGGCATATCCAATGGTTTATCCAGGTTATCCTCCTCATGCTCCTCCTGGTGCTGTACACCCCATGATGGTTGCGCCATTCCACGGGCATCCATCCCATGGCTTTTATCCATACCCTCCCGCCTACCACCAGCATCCAATGAATCAACGTGGTGGACAACATGTCCCTCCTTTTGCTGCACCATATCAACAAATGCCAAGTGCAGCTTTGACATCATCCAAGAGATCTTCAAGCATCGGTACAAAGAACGCCGACTCGGAGTTGGATCGAAGTGTGAATAGTACGGCTACAGACAAGTCGGGAGCTGGTGGGAAGCCGGTGAGCACCAACCGTTGCGTTCCACTCCAGGACCCCATTCCGTCGAAACACTGGGGGTAAGTTGAATATACAATTAGGGTTTGTGCTACTCGAACTAGATTATGAGATAGCTAATGATGTTGTTTCTCTCTTTCTGTTGTCGATGGGTGTACAGGAAAGCTGAAACTACCAAAAATGTAGTTCTACCAGACTTTCACAGGCTCGTCAACTACCCTGCTTACCTTTCGAAGTCTCGTGGTCTAGCTTCTGGCGACGCTAGTTTATCCAAAGCTGTTGCGGGCAAGAAACACTGTGTCATGTGCGGTAAGCTTCGTGTTTGTTCTGCGTCCAATTTAACAGAGAAAGGACGTGCCACCATGAGTTGTGATGACGGGTCAGCACACATCATTCCTCGCCAGAACAAAGGGTTGTGCACTGCATGCGATGTTACGGTGTGGGTAATGGTAGCCGATGGTTTGGAAATCAAATGGTGCAAAGGATGCAAAAACTTCCGTCAATGGGCTGCATTCGGGGAAAAGGGGTCTGCGACAAAGTGTGTACGATGCCGAGAACGTCAGAGGGAAAAGTATGCCATGCAAAAGGGCGCTAAGCGAGCCCGTCGCACCAGCAAGAATGACACAGCTATCAAGAACAATGCCTCTACTTCGACGCCTTCTTCCTCATCTCTGAACCAACGCATTGGCTCTACGAAGAAGGAAGAACCACATTTTGCTGCAGCAAAGGGCCTTACTAGCCTTATGAATGCTGCTGCAACATTGTGAGAAGGCATTTGCGTGCTTGTATAATTTTCAAGGCTAAGGAAAGTGTACAACAGCACAAGGGCTACAAACTGGGAATTTTGGTTGACAACGGAAAGCTACGGAGGACAGGGCAATCGAATAAAAACAAAGATGTGCGTTATCGAAAACCTTTTGGGAAAAAACTAGAAATGTCTTCGGATCAACACTAAGCATTGTGATGATACACCTTACTGTAAAAATAATGAAGACGATAAAATAATAGAATAAAAACAGCTTCCTTTCTACAAGTAGAAGTACACATGTTCAACACTATCACGTTTAGAAAAAAAACATGCCCGTCTTTTTATGGATGTCAAAGAGCGAAAGTCACCATCTATGGTTCGTGGAATAGTAATGGTGACCAACGATAAATGGAACAAACGTTAGTTCATGGTCAAGGTACACCTCACGCACACTGCATCCCCGAGGCAGATTTCATCTGGCAGGAAAACTCATCGACATGGTACTCCTCGTACGAGGAGTACAACATGAAAAAAAGAGTATTCAAACGAATCATGGTTCTGGGAGTTCAATTCGCTGTCGCATTAACTCAAAAAAAGCTATTTTCATAGAAAGGTACGAAGCCAACAGTGCAACAAGAGAACTATCAACTGTATGGAACACACTCCAACAAGAACCTTTGAGGAAGAATTACACTTTGTCATTGCAATGTTTGAAGTGTTTTTGTCTTACAGTAAGAATGACGTTTGCAAACACGTGCCTTCTTTTCTTCAGATTCTCCCTGCCACTTTTTCGACCGGCAAAACAACCTTCCTCTAGTTCAATAAAAAGTTGTTGTAGCAGGAGTGCCGCCGGTGAGGCATAAACATTGAACTTGAATTTTTTTTGCGTGATTTTGAAACACCCATGCTGGTGGTCTTTCTCATCTCCAAAACAAATCCCTGCACATATTGTTGCCGTCCCAATGTTAACACTGCCTTTGCTTCTAAATTGGTCTAAACTAAACATTGAAATCACAAAGGAAAGAACAAACCAAACCTTCGGTCTAAACTAAACACAGAAACCACAAAGGTCAGAACAAATCAAACCTTTCTCAAACAGGAAGAACACACCCTAAATTGCTGGTTGCAAACAAAAAGAAAACAACAGCAGTTACTAGAAGTGCACAGACCCAAACACAACAAGAAGTTTGAATTCTTGGCACTTCTTCTTAATGTTCCATGGAATGAAATTATCGATAGTAGAACAGTTGTGATATCAGTACTTTCCATACAAGTGCAGTTGGCCAATGTGAATTTGAAGATTTCCAAATCATCTACCACTAATACACCAAAGAGAACAACGAGAAGATGATGATACCCCAGCACAAGTGTCTTCCATCGCAGAACACAATGGTGCGGGTGGTTGGGAACGTGTTTCTCATCCTTGTTTGCGCTGTGGGACATACTATTCATAGAGTGTTTTTCAAGAATACTAACTGTGATTTGCTGGAGATACTAGTTCTACTAGTATTACGTCACACAAATGAGATTCAGGGTTGTTGGGGAATCACAGGCATATGTGAGCTGAACTCCACTGGTCCCCCTTTGTAACTTCATCAATTTTTTTAAACTAATGGCAAACTCATGATAATTTGACGCATAGTATATCTTCCTACCCCACTGGCAACCGTTTCAGATCTGGTGGCCTGGAACGAAATTTGATGCCTGAAACAAATAGCGCATGGTCACAATTGCTGAATCTGTTCCTCATATCTATTACTACTTCCGTACCAATAACAACGGTCAGTATACCTAAATCAGGTTTATTGTAAATGGTGCTACTTATCCTCATCTCTGATTACTACTGGTACCAGAAAGAAGTAGGTAACCAAGAAGAAGAAAACCCATTGTTTACTGCAAGATGAAGAAAGAAGGCAGGAGAAATTTATTTGTCTGTGCCTCTGAATCATATTCCATGTCATCCCAATTCATGCTATTCTTATTACTACTGGTGTGTTGGGGTAGACGTTTTCACCTCTTCCCTGTTTGTCAGAAGTACCAAGAAGAAAGAGGATGCTGATAAATAATTAGGTCTAACAAACACCCCTAACGATCCACTGAGTAGTGGTCTAGTACCATTAGTGCTCGACAATCACGTCATGTATGACCCTTCCGGAACTACAAGGTAACATTGACATAGATGAACTCCACCACGGTCAATGGTGGATCAATACTTGGGAAAGAGATGCAAAACAGATAAAACTGAGATTTTGGTGCCTAGAATTCTCTACATGGATGGAATTGCAGTCAACAATAGTGGTCAAGTTACCCTCACCCCACTGAACATGATGCTTGGCATATTTAACACCTTAACTTGGAACTCTTGGCCAGATGCATGGGAGACTGTATATTTTCAACCCACAGGTACACATGATAAAGCGATGAATCGATCAACAATGTGAACAATCTTCACTCTGGCCTTTGTGTGGCGCTTTCATCTTTGAAAGATGCCTGTAACCTAACGGATGGTATAGAATGGTCCAATTTTCCAAAACAAAAAGAAATGGTATGCTCAAATGAAATTTGCAGTCACTTATTTTATAGGTGATACTCCCCAGCATGACCAACTTTGTGAACATTATCAAACGGCCAATACAAAGATGATCTGTAGGTATTGCAATTGTCCAAGGGCACTTGGTAATAATGCTCATGCAAATGTTCTGAAGGTTCCTGTTTCAATTAAAAACGTGAAGATGAAGGTGTCTGAGGACAATAATGGGGAAGAGTATGAAGATGTCTGATTTTACTGCTCCAACAGTGTGAGGAAGGAGTGAATGTTGAACAGTATTTCAAGAATGTCTCCCATCACTGTGTACATAATGGTAACGTGTTCTATGATCTTGATTTTGGAGAAAATGTACATAATAATCATCTAGCTTCACTGGGAGAGAGGATTCACATGCACCAACTTGGTTGCGCGAAGCAAGCAGCGGAGACCAGCAGAGACATTCTGAGAGGATTTGTTAGAAAATAACACGTGGTTACTTGGTGGCATAGACCGGATAGCCAGTTACTATGATGGTACTGCTGTTCAGAGGCAATCCGATTGCAACTTTCCGTAAACCAATTTTTTGGAATCAATACATACAGCGAAGAAGGGGGGGAACCAGTACATTGACATGCTTTAAATTCAGAGGCTCACACTTCTGTCTGCTGAAGGTTGTCAATCATTGTTGCCTCAAAGAACGGCAACCAATCTTGAGAACAGGAGCAGAAAGTGTGAGGAAGAAATTGATGGACATATTTATGCCCTGGAGTTATTGTTGGGTATGGAAGAGTTCCTCAAATATGCTGGAACATTTGATCAGGTTTTCAAATGAGACAAGAAGGGTGTTTTAAATCTTGACAAAATGGCTGTTCATTTCATTAACTGTACAAATAAGAATCTGCAATGAAGTAAGGGAGAGGGGAACAATCTGGTGAAGAATCACATGTATTTCCATTTATTATAGTACATGAGATTGTTTGCTCCTCCAACTGGATGGGACTCTGCATCCAGCAAGAGCAATCATAAAACTGAAGTGAAAGCTCCTGCTAAGAGACCCCAACAAATCAAGTCGACACTAATAAAGCAAACATGCAAACGATTAATGGAGTAGCGTACTATTGATCAACTTGACCTTGAATTTGAATTTGATTTGTTTTATCATAGATTGTTCACAGGACAAAATCATCCTACAGAAGGTGCTCGGTCAACTGGGTCGAAGTTTTTGATTAGTGTTATGGATGGGTTGCCTTGTTACACGAAGGGAGGTGAGAGGAAAAACCCAAGTGTACCTTGGTTTCCATCAGATGTTATCAAAAACATTTGTGATACGGTCCTTCTGGCTGTGGGCACCAACACGCTTCAAGGATCTTTGGAGCACAAGAGATATGACAATTATTGTGGGATGAAATTCCTTTTTCATGCCCATCCATTGTTCAAGAAGTCTGATTCGGGACAAGCGGCAAACATGTGGTACAACTGGGAAAATTTTCAACCAAACCTCCTGGGTGGACATGGACTGCAAATTTATCCCAATCGGATTATGTGCTTGCTTCATCTTGAAGGTCCTTTCCCCCCTGGAAGTTATGACAGCAGATTTGAATTAGTACACCATGGTTACTATGCCGTTGTTTATTGCTTTGTTTCTGTTGACCCAATATCAAGCAAGAGGGAGAAAGGGGGAAAAAACATTGCCACGTGTTGGTGAAAGCAAGGGGAGTTGTGAAACAAATTATATTTGGTTGACTGCAATGTCATCGAGTTGGAAGTTGTCGTGGTCAGAAACTGTGGTAGCACAGACCAGTACTTTGTCCTTGGAAACCGTGAACAATGGTTGTTTCATTTCTGCAACAGAATGGCTGGGTTGAAAAAAATGTAGAATCGGTAGTCAAAGAGGGTCACAAGAATATTTCAACTTAAGAATGATTTCATGTATGTTGAAGGGGATTGAGAGTAGCAAATACTATCCATTCTTTGATCGTTCGTTGTTCCATAAAAAAGATAGTTGTTTGGTTTGACGCTAGGAATGATTGACATATTGATATTTTTTCCAATTTCTGCAATGCCGTTGCATTATTTCAAAAATTGGGAAAAAAATGATCAATTCTTGTCTGGCTTCATTTGTGGAACATTTCACAAAGTCTCTTCTTTGATGTAAGTCATAGCTGTTTTGTTTGATTCTTGATTCATGAAACAATTCACGTATTTTTACTTTTTCCCATTTTCGAAATGACTTTGCAGGAAATTACAAAAAACAATAGGACATCTTTAGTTTTAATTTAGGATAATTGAACCAATTATCAACTTTTTTTAAATCGTGCAACGGTGTTGCAGGAAATTGCGAAAAAAACAGTTGGATTTTTTTAGTTTTATTTTAGGATCATTCGACTAATTATCAACTTTTTTGAAATCGTGCAATAGCGTTGTAGGAAAGTGAAAAACTGCAGGAACGTGAAAAACGCCATCTGGGTTCTGGTTTCATCATTGATAACTTCAATTTTTATCATGAACTATGTTGTACTGGAATAACAGTTATTACTACTACTATTTTACGCGTCCCCGTGCACCATGATGGACTGGAATTTTGTTGTACTCCTCCAAATCTCCAGGGGAATTCCAACGCTTATGGTAAAGGTTTGGAGCCAGTGCTGAATGAGTCTTTCATTTTTGTATCCTTCCTTCTTTTTCTGTTTGTCCTTTGATTGTTTCAGCTTCCGCTTTTTAGAGTCTTTGGCTGTTTCTTCAATTTGTTCATAAATGTATCCCACTGCTCTTTGCTACGTTTTCTTTCTGTCTCTTGCCCCGGTAAATTTACCTCATCCACTTGCTATGTGTTGGTCACATAGTGCTTAGTATGGGTTTTGTAGATTAAATTGTTCATAGATTCCTTCATGGTTAGATCCTGAGTAATTATTATCCACCAATCACTCAACCAAATTGTCGCCAGACAGGGACAGTTCCCTGGGTGAAAATGTATACAATTTTGTGTGCTCTCTCACTTGCTGCATCAGATTACACCATTCCTTTGCTGGGAATATATGACCATCCCGTTCCAGTCTTTTTCTTGGTTCTTGTGATTATGCTTCCGGTCCAATGCCAATGTTGTTGTAGCACTTAATGTCCTCTGTACCTTTCAGTGCAGGATGACCACATAAAAGGTACAAAATAATGATACCCATAGCCCACATATGATCTAAGGTGACACTGTCACCTTCCTCATGGTCCAGAAACACTTTCTCGCAGACATACTTCACAACTTCTTCCCAAATCAACAAAGCTTCTTCTTTGTCAAATCATCATCTTTCCCTGTTCAGTCTTGTTCTCACAGCGTCCATGTGCTTGGATCTATCAATGATTCTGAGTACCAAGTGCCCATTTAGGGCACTTATCGCATCAAATCCGGTTTCAAAATGATATAAAAATGGGCTCAGGTCTTTGTCTTGTAGATCTTTCCTCCGTTTGCTGTAGTACTCTGCAGAAAACATAGGAATCTGTGGGTTTTCCACCTCAACTTGGTTGCCGGTGCTGTTTTGTTTTCCATCTTCCTGTTATTTCTAAGTTCGAACTGTTGCTGAGTAATTGTCTTATCCCTTAATCGTTCTGTACGCACACCAGCCAACATACAAATCGCTTTTTTTTAGGGAACAAACAAAAATCTTAACTCTTTTGGATTTCAAATCTGACTTGATATTCTTGTTCCTAGTAAGAAGCTGTTTTAGAAAACACTCTGTCCCAGATCCCTACTTGGTATTTTGGCTGAGCTATCAGCAGCCGAACCTCTATTACACGTGGTATTTTGGAAGCACCCGCACAAACTCAAAATTCATCCTCACCATGGAAAAAAATCATTACCGGCTGCTACATTCCACCAATCTAGCATCCAGTCACATCGCTGTCACCGCCGTCAGCAGAGCTACCATCCAGTAGAAGATCGGACTGGTTTGCTTGAAAATCAAGGAAATATGGACTGATTTGCTATTTCGGAATTGTTCCATCATGGGACAAAACAGCACAAATGACGAGGATTGCTCTCCAGCAGGCCTCTGGTCCACAAATGAGGAATCCAAATATATCGACGTCATCTTCATGACAAGAGCTACAATCCAGTAGAAGAGGGGTCTGGTTTGATTGAAAGTCAAGATAATACAAATGATAGAAGTAGAACAGGAGGTCATACAGGATGTACATTCGTCCATTACTATTGTTGCTCAAAAAGATTACTAATGAATACAAGCTGGCGATTACAAACCAAGGCATTGATACTATTCTACTATCAGATACTTACACGCCACAAAAAGAAGGGACTGATTCCTCCAGATATGAAGGAGATACGGCCTATGTTGGTGATTTGAACCAGAGACAAATGAACAACAACAACAACAACAACAACATTGCAGCGAATCCACCAAGCGAGCTCCAGGATCAATCAATGCCGCCAATCGAACCCTATTTCCAAGGACAAAGTACTAGTGATCTTTCCTACCGAGGTTTTGGACCACGGCAACTTCAGACTCAATCGCATTGCACTCAAACAAATACAATTTGTTGTACAACACACCTTGCTTCACCAATGCGTGGCGGTCTCTTCTCCCTTGAGCCCTCTTGCTTGAGATTGGGTCAACAGAAAGAAAGCAATAAGCAATGGCGTAGTAACCATCATGTACTAATTCAAACCTACTGAGAGAACTTCCAGGGGGAAAGGGCCTTCAAGATGAAGCAAGCACAGAATCTGACATGGATGAACTTGCAGACCACGTCCATTCAGTAGGTCTAGTTGAAAATTTGCCCAGTCGTACCATACGTTGGACAATTGTCAAGAATCAGACTTAAACGATGGATGAGCACAAAAAAGTAACCCCATATGACGATAATTGTCATACCTATTGTGCTCCATGGATCCACGAAGCGTGTTGGTACCCGCAGCCGTAAGAACCACATCGCAATAAAATTTGAGAACATCCAATGGAAACCATGGCACACTTGCATTTTTCTTTTTGCCCCACTTCATGTAAGGCAAACCATCCCTAACTGAAATTGAAAACTTAGCCCCGGCTGACCGACCACCCTCTGTAGGATGACTTACTCCTGTAAAAGATTTGTGATGAAACAGATCAAATTCACGGTCGAGTTGATCAATAGTGCGGTATTCCATTACTCGCTTGCAGGTTTGTTTGATTGACGTGGATTTGATTTGTTGGGTTCTCTTTGCGGGAGCCTTCACTTCACATTTATGGTTGCTCTCACTACTAGTAGTAGCTGCAGAGTCCCATCCCGTTGGAGGACCAAATAATCTCATGTACTGTGATAAATGAAAATACATGTGATTCTTCACCAGATTGTTACCCTCTTCCTTACTTCATTGTAGGTAGTTATTGCTACAGTTAATGAAATGAACAACCATCTTGTCAAGATTTAAAACACTCTTGTTGTCTTCTTTGAAAACCTCATCAAATGTTCCAGCATATTTAAGGAACTCTTCCATACCCAACAACAACTCAAGGGCGTAGACATGTCCGTCAATTTCTTCCTCACACTTTCGGTTCCTATTCTCAAGATTTGTTGTTGTTCTTGGGGACAACAACAATTGACGACCTTCAGCAGACAAAAGTGTGAGCATCTGAATACAAAGCATGCCAATGTACTGGTTCCCCTCCTTCTTTGCTGTATGTATCAACTCAGAAAAATTGGTTTGCGGAAAATCATGATCGGATTGCCTCTGAACAGCACCACCATAGTAACTTGCTATACGGTCCATTTCACCTAGTAGCCGCATGTTATTACCTAAAAAATCCTCATGGAAAGTCTCCGCGGCTTGCTTTGCACAACCAAGTTGGTGCATGTGAAGTCTCTCTCCTGGTGACGCTAGATGAATATTATGTGGGTTTTCTCCAAAATCAAGATCATAAAACGCGTTACCCTTATGAACACGGTGATGGGAGACATTCTTGAAATACTGTTCAACATTTACTCCTTCCTCCACAGTCAGGGAAGTAAAATCAGACATCTTCCATAACCAAACGGATTGATACTCTTCCCCATTTTCGTGATTCGACATCTGCATGTTCCCAATTTCAATTGAAACAGGAAACTTCAGAACATTCACACGAGAGCTGTTACCGTGTGCTCTTGGACAATTGCAATGCCTACAGATCATCTTTGTATTGGCCGTTTGATAATGTCCACAAAGTTGGTTGTGCTGGAGAGTATTGCCTATGAAATAAGCGACCGAAAATTTCATTCAAATGGACCATTTCTTCTTGTTCCGAGGCAAATTAGACCACTCAATACTATCCGTTAGGTTACAGGCTTCTTTCAAAGATGAAAGAGCGCAACGAAGGCCAGAGTAAAGATTGTTCACATTGTCAATTGATTTGTTACCTTTATCACGTGAACCCGTTGGATGAAAATATATAGTTTCCCAAGCATCCGGCCGGCAGTTCCGAGTTAAGGTGTTGAATATGCCAAGTGTCATGTTCAGTGGGGTAAGAGTGGTTTGACCACTATTGTCAATTGTGATTCCATCCATGTAGAGAATGATAGGCATCAAAATTTCATTCAAATCTCTTTTGCATCTCTTTCCCCAAGTATTGATCCACCATTCACCGTGGTGGAGTTTGTCTATATCAATATTGCCTTGTAGTTCCAGAAAACGGACTGGTAACGTTGGGTCTTCAGCATGAGGGAAAGACAGGTTTTCTTCTTTTACCAACGTGACATTTGTTAATAGGGAATGAAGTGCTTTTCAAAATGACCAAACATAGATTTCTTTACGAATGGGAACATCACTAGTCGTGGATTTCTTAGAACACCAGTCAATAAGATGAGGTTCAAACCCACCCCCTTTTATTTCAGGCACAGTTGTGGAAATCTCCCTCAAAACTCTTGACCTAGTCTGTACGAGGTTGCCTTTTGTCCATGAAAATAAATGGAGATGCTCCGATTCAATAGCCCATTCATACAATTCCTTTTCTGCAACTAGTGGTATGCTATGATTCCGCATAATTTTCATTAGCTTGATCTTTACCATCAGTTCATCTGATGCATGCCTCCCGGCATTGGGCGTCATAATTGCCATGTTTGTATCACAATGGGAATCATCAACATCAATGCCGTTGCCTTCTTCATCATTGACACTCAAAGAGTGGGGTGCCTCTGTGCTCTCACTTTCTTCTTCCTCATCATCATCGTTAGGAAAGAAAAAATTGTCCTCGGATATAGTATCATTGTCATCCTCTATGTTGGTTAATTCCCAACCAATCAAGGCACACCCAATCGGTTCAACAGAAGGGTTGTACATAACTTGATTGTTGAGCACCTCTGGTAATGCGCCGCCACTACTCTGTGGACCGTTATGGGTGTTTGTTAGACCTAATTGTTGAGTAGCATCTTTGACCTTCTTCAATTTTCTACTGAATACGCAAGAGGGCAAAATCAACTACACCCAAAGATCGCCTGTAATAAGAATAGCATGATGCGTCATTCGAAATATGGTCCAGAAGACCGGGAGAGTTTTCTTTCTTAGCCGCGCTGTAAACAAGGTTGGTTTCATTTTCTTGGTGACCTTCTTCTTTCCCCCACCTTTAGTGATCGGAGGAGAATTCAAATCGCAATGTTTACAATAAACCTGATAAAAAGGAGTGCGGACCATCGTTACTAGTAATGTCTTACCGTACAATAGCCAGTAATAACAATAAAAATGAGGAACGGAGTGAGATTGAGAAATTGCGGCCATGCACTGTTTGTTTCAGGCATCAAACTCAGTAACATGCCACGAATTCGGAAACAGATGCCAGCGGGGTAGGAAAGTATACTCTGCATCAAAATATTAGGAGTTTGGCATTAATCTCAATAAGTAGGGTGAAATTACAAAGGGGGACCAATGGAGTTTGGCCCAAATATGCGCGTGATTCTGAAAGAACCCCGAATCTCGTTTGTGTGACGTACTAGTATGCATAGAAAGAAGTAAAATCTGTTGTTGCTCTAAAAATCAACCAAAGGTATATGATGTTAAAATTTAAAGAGAAGTGAGCTCAGAGAGATGCTCTTATTTTTACTGTGTATTTCACTGTATCAGGGCTCTCTGTATTTTACATGGTAGAGATCTTCCCCGGTTATTTGGTCTTCATTGTACCGATACTGGTGCTGTTGCTGTATTAGCGTCGTGTCGGTCTTACTGTATTGGTCATTTGATGGTATTGATCTTTACGAGGTTAAGTGTTTTATCTGATGGGGCGTATGCTTGTTCGTGGTATTTGAGATAGATGAGGAGGCCCATTCGGAATCGGTATTGATTTACTTGACTGCAGTAAGTAATTTCCTCACGGGATATCAAGTATATTCTTTCGAACATACTTAATGATTCCAAGTGTTCACTTATTGGTCAGCAGGTCTTTGGATATGTCTTATTCTAACCGACTATCCCTTTTTGTTTGTAGCCTTAGGTGATATTGTTTTTACCACTTAAGGGTCTCCAAGTAGTGGAGGTGCGTTTCATTCTAAGCCTTGATCAGCGGAATATTTGTGTCTCGTATTTCGTGTCCGCACCTCGGTGGTCGTTTTGCGTTGTCGGCTTTTTGATCGAATTTGATGCCAACAACGGCTCGTATTTTTCGCCGACAACAAAATCTCTACCTCCCAGCAAGTTCACACAGCCATGGTATAGTAACAAATACTGAGACAAAGCTATTCCTGACTCATCCTTGATACCCTAGACTTGTACCATGTAATTTTGAACTTTTTCTTTTCATCGGGCTTGTTCCGAGTTCCAACAGCAGATGTTTTTGTGGATTTTTTTCCTGTACCGGTATGTACCGTGTTGTCGGCAAAAAAATACGGACTTTGTCGGCATCAAATTCGATCGGAAAAGCCGACAAAACGAAACGACCGAGGTGCGGGAAGACGATACGCAAACGCACCTCCACTACATGAGAATCCCTAAGTGGTAAAAATGATATCGCTTAGGACTACAAACGAAAGGGGTTAATCGATTAGAAACAAGACACATCCAAAGACCTGACCAATAAGTAAACACTTGGAACGCTTAAGTAAATTCAGAAGAATCTACTTGATATCCCGTGGGCAAATTACTTATTGCAATCAAGTAAATCAATACCGATTCCAAATGGGCCTCACCTATCTCAAATACCACAAACAAGCATATGCCCCATGGGATAAAACACTTAACCCCATAAATGACCAATACCATCGAATGACCGATACAGTAAGACCGACACGACGCTAATACAGCAACAGCAACAACGGTATCGGTACGATGAAGACCAAATAACCGGGGAAGATCTCTATCACGTAAAATACAGCAGAGAGCCCCAACACAGTATAAAATACATAGTGAAAATAAGAGCCTCTCTCTGAGCTCACATCTCTTTAAATTTCAATTATCCTATACCTTTCGGTCGATTTTTAGAGTAACAACATACCGTACATACCGTACGATACATACCGTACACAGTACGTATGCTAGCCACGAGTCACAAGTCCGCACACTGTCGTAAGCCTCTAAAAAGAGAATGTGTAATGGTAGTTTGATTTAGTAAGAGTTTAGAATTGTGGGAATGATAAATCTGAAGAAAGAAACATGTTTTTGGATACTTTTGTATTCAATCGTATTAGATTGGGAGAAGCTTCTCATATACAAAAGTGACGTGTTCTCGGAATTGAATCGTGTGATTGAAGTTCGAATTCCAATCAATCATATTTGGGACGACGGTTGGGACAGTGTATTGGGAGAAGGAGAGACAAGATACGACACTCTTCTCCTTCTCATAGAATGAGTCAAAGAGTAGGGTGATAAGGCTTGATGTGACGAATGTTGATTCTTTCTTTAAGGTGTGGAGTTTTCCAGTAGGCAATGGTGCCATTGGTGAAGATTTGGTCAATGGTGAATGGACCAATGTTCTTGGCATGAAGAGCATCTGCATTTGGTTTGGTGATCATGATTTGTTCATTGACAACAAAGTCATGTTGTTTGCAATGAGAGTTTTCGCGGAGGGCATCTTTGTTGATAATGTTTTGGCGTTTGTTTCGAATGATATTGATATCAGAGATGATAGGGATGGGGAGAAACATATCGCGGTTGAATACAAGGGCACTTGGAGAGATGCCAAAAGTCTTGTGGACAGTGCATCGAAGAGCAAATTGCGTGGATGCAAAGATGTTGTTGATAAGATCATGAGCTTGTTGTAGATCTTGAGGAGGATTGGTGTTCAGTTCAATGCGCATGGCTGATTTGATAGTATCATGGGCGCGTTCAAGAACAGCATTTGATTGTGGGTTCTTGGTTGTGGACATATTGGGTTTGATACCAAGATATTCAAGGTGGAATTGAAAATCATGGCCAATGAAGCAAGATCCTCGGTCGAATTGACAATTTTTGGGTCGAGGGTATCGAGATAGCCAGGCATTGTTGAGTGCATGGACTGCCATTAGGCTGGTAGGATTGACTTGAGGAGATCGAATGATTTCCAAGAGATTTGTTGACATATCCATGATAGTAAAACCATTGAATTGGATAGGTAGAGGATGACCAGGGAGTTCAATAGACCATGGACCAATTGCGTCGATGGCAATGGTATCCCAGGGTACGTGCGTTTCTTGTCGAGTGACCATGGTGGTGATGATCTCACTTCTATCGTTGACAAGCATTGCAAGTACGGCAAAATTGAAGAACTGTGTCCTTGAGACCAGGAGAGTAGATGAATCGATTGATTGTGCTGGTGAGTCGATCAGCTCCAGCATGCCCAAGGACATGGTGGTACCATTTGATGGTGTTGGCTCTGAGGATTGCAGGGAGAACAATTTTGGTTTGGTTATTGTGGTTAGTAAATACGAATATATCTGTGCCATTGAAATGTTGAATTGTATACTTTTCGTTTTGGGTGATACTTTCATCAGCAAGTTGTGCTTGCGCAAGGTGTGGAAAGGCTAGTGGGTATTCAGGGATTGTTTCCGGATAGTTGATGAAGAGATCAGAGAGATTGAGGGGAGGAGAATCTTCTTCCTTGGTGTCTTCTTGCATGGGGAGTTGCGAGAGTGCGTCTGCAATGACATTTTCTTTGCCCTTGATGTATTTGAAGACTGGAGAGAATTCTTCAAGGAGCATTCGCCAGGTCATGATTCAATTGGAAGTGATAGTTTGACGAGTGAGATTGATATGGTCGGTCCATACAATGATTTCTGCGCCCCAGAGGATAGATCAAAATTCTTTGAAGACTTTGACTACACAGAGCATTTCTTTGTCGATGGTAGGATACTTGAGTTGAGCCTTGGTTAGTTTTTGAGAATAACAGACAATGATTCGATTGTCTTGGACAATTACAGCGCCTAACTGATAATCAGAGGCGTCAGTGTAGACATGAAATGGTTTGTTCGGATCAGGATAACTGAGAAGAATATCTTCAGCTATCATAGCTTTTGCACGTGTAAAAGCTTTGATAAGTGCTGGATTGGGAGCAAGCTTACCCTTTTGTTGGCCAGATAAAGCTGTGAGTGGAGCAAGAACTTCAGCGCGTCCGCGCCAAAAGTTTCTGTAAAAATTTACCATATCGATAAACGATCTGAGTTTGGTAATGGTCCTGGGGAAGGTGAGCTTCAGGATGGGTTCTATCTTGATAGGATTAGGTCTAACACCATTGGAAGATATGATGTGTCCGAGCCATGGTGCAGAGCTTTTCAACCAGTGACATTTGGCTGGCTTGACTGAGAAGTTATGGGCCTTTAGTAGGTAAAGGACTTCATTTACAGTCTTGCAGTGAGCATTGAGTTCATCGGAGAAGATTCCAATATCGTCAATATAGACTTCGACTTGAGGGAGATGAAGAAACATTTGTTCCATACAACCCTGGGCCCAACATGGAGAGTTTAGGAAGCCCATGGGTAGACGAAGGAGGCAAAATTTGCCAAAAGGAGTTACAAGGACACACTTCCAACTGGATTCTTCATTGAATTTGAAGGTGTGGAATTGCATGCTGACGTCGATGAGTGTAAGGTATTTGAAGCCTCGACGTCGGTGGAAGATATCTTGAATCTTTGGTAGTGGGTAATGAAGTTTCTTGGTGACCTTGTTGAGTTCACGAAAGTCACTAATTAGACGGCAGGAACCATCTGGCTTGGGCACCACAAATGTAGGCATTCCTCATTCGGTAGCATAGCAACGTTCAAGGATACCAAGATTGACTTGTCAAAGGAGTTCGGTTTTGACGGCTTGTTGCTGGTGGATGGGAATGGAGTATGGTTGCTTGATATGAAACAGAACTGCATCGGGTTGAAGATCGATGTGGAATTCTTTGTCCAGAAAGATTCCTAGTTTGCCGTTGGTGAGACCTTCGAAGAGCTTGGCATGTGGACTGAGGATCTTGAGGAGACGCTCTTGTTCGTATGAACTAAGATGAGTTTGTTCAGAGACTAGTTTGGGTAGATCAGTCTTCTTGTATTTGGTTGCTCCATCAACGTAAGCTTGTTGGTTGGCTTGGTTCATGTAGCATTTGGCAACAACGTATGGTTCGTTGGACATGACTCTTTGGATGATAGTCTTGTCATGGAAGTAATTGGGTGGATGGAATGGCATTGTTTTCTCGTACCAGGTCATGGTTGAGTTTTCAAAATCCATTTTTATTCCAATGTCCTTCATAGTCTTTCGACCAAGGATGAAATGGTAATTCATCTTGGCGTTGACTACATAGCACTTGACCTTGTTGATGAGGAGTGAGAAGGATAGCTCGGGAAGCATGAGGTTGTGAAGGTTTACATACTTGGAGCAACTGGCTTTGCCATTGGTGGTAATCATGTTGACCGGAGTTTCGAGATCATGGAGGACGACTGTTGGTGGAAGGGATGATTGAAGAATAAGATTGTCAGTTGATCCCGAGTTGAAAAGTGTCTTGAAGTAGTATTTTCCTTTGTGTTCATTTACTTGATTGCAAGTAGTGATGGTTGTTGAAGCAAGATCTTGAGGTTCCTTTGGTTTGGAGAGAGCAGTGAAGTTTTCGGTGTAGCCGTTAGGTGGGCTAGGAGATATGACATAAGAATCGGTGGATTTGGGTCATCGGGAGCACCGGGAAGCACCAGAGGAAGAATGGCTTTGTTATGGTAAGATACCATTGAAACAAACTTGTTGACTGTCATGTTGGAAGTCTTCTTGATATTGAGGATGAATCGTTTGTGATTGTGGTAGGCATCAAAGTTGTTGGAGAACTTGAATTGGATGAATTGTCCTATGACAATATCGAAGTTGTCTTCTGTTTCTTCATGGTCTTTGATTTGTTCAGTGAAGCAAGCATCGTCGGAATAGCCCTTGAGGATGTCTGGGAACTTGTTGAAGAGCTTGGTGCCATCGTCCCATTTGAGGGCTCGTCTGGCCTTGTTAAATTCATGAATGGAGTGAATGATTTGCATATGAGTTGAAGAGTGAGAAATGATGGGGACTTTCACTTTGGTTGTTTCGGTGACACCATCTTTGACTCTTGAAGTTTTGTATTCCACTTTTTCAATCATGTTCGGATCGAAATCGAACTTGAAGGGGATAGGATTGTAAGTAGTAGTCATTGTGAATAGAATTGTTGATAGTTAGTACGGGTGAGGAAAAGCGTTGTTGATTAGAGTGTAAAGCGTTGAATTGTAATACTCGAGTAATAGTGAAGGATAAATATCGAATAGAAGCGTTTATTTGACTGTTTAAACAGTGTCGTAAGCCTCTAAAAAGAGAATGTGTAATGGTAGTTTGATTTAGTAAGAGTTTAGAATTGTGGGAATGATAAATCTGAAGAAAGAAACATGTTTTTGGATACTTTTGTATTCAATCGTATTAGATTGGGAGAAGCTTCTTCTCATATACAAAAGTGACGTGTTCTCGGAATTGAATCATGTGATTGAAGTTCGAATTCCGATCAATCGACGGTTGGACGTGTATTGGGAGAAGGAGAGACGAGATTCGACACACACTGTCAATCCGAAAGATACAGTACAAGGCAAATGGTCCATCCGTGTGTTCTGTATCCACGTCCAACCATTTGTCGAAAACCTTTCCTACCGTACAAAGTCCAGACATCGGCAACCGACATAGCGTGGATCTATTGGGTGGATTAAGTACTGTATTCGCTAGTAATCGTACTCGCACTATTGGTGCGATTACTCGTCCACGGTTTAGGCATTTATTGACGCCATGGCAGTCGCCCGAGTTTCGCTTCGTACGGTACGGTACGGTACGATACCATGCTGTAATTACTCGTACTCGTATACTCGTACGTACTCTTACCGTCCTTCCGATTGGTTCGCTCGTCAACTCCGATCTTGTGGAGTTTCCGTCAGGTGCTGTGTGGTACGGTACTCCTACCGGTACGAGTATGATAATGTACGGTGCAAGATCAACGGCTGTGTGACGATGTTGTAATCGGATCACGGCGCATCTATCCTCCCTAAAATACGGGTACAAATAATAATACTACCCGTACCGTACATACAATGCTCGTAGTGTGTGTGCTCGTACCCGTAGTACTGTACGTACTGGTACGAGTACGAGTACGAAACCGTCCAGGAAGATTCAAATTGAATTTCATCGATCGATTGAATGGGAACGTGATTGAGACGAAAATGACCCAATCCTGATCCTACAGGTTTTGGTGCTCGTACGGTAAGATTACGGTATTGTGCGGTACTTATACCCATCATCAGCTTCTCATCATCTGTCATCGGACACTGACCAAAAACGTCCCTTTACCACACACTTGTCGGTCATCGCATCGCATCGCATCGCATCGCATTGCACCACATACAGCATCACACAACAGCGACACACAGTTCGCATTGCCTCTCGAAGCAGCAGTAGCAGCAGCAGTAGCAGCAGTAGCAGCAGCAGTTTCTTGTCGTCTTTTCGGTGTTTCGTTTTCGGGGATAACCAACAAACAGCAAACAGCAAGCAGCAAGCAGCATGTCGGATTTCGCAACGCACCTGGTCGCCATCGGCGTGGGTGTCGCGATTACCCTCTTCTTGGTCGGTGGATTCAACACGAAAAAGGACGAGCCTTCTAGCAGCAGTAGCAGTGGCACCAAGAAACAGGACGCTCCCGCGTCCAAAGCCGCAGCCGGAGGAGCAGGAGGCGCAAAGAAGCGAAACCGCAAAAAGACCAAAAAGAAGCCTCCCGCAGCGGCGGCTCCCGCTCCGGCGGCTGCTCCCGAGCCCGCACCGACTCCCGCTCCCAAACCTGCACCGGCTCCTGCACCCGTAGCCGCACCAGTAGCCGCACCCGTAGCGGAACCTCCCGCCCCAACTCCGACTCCGGAACCCGCCCAATCCGCCGGAAAGAAGAAGAAAAACAAAAAGAAAAAGGCCGCAGCTGCACCAGCTGCTGCACCAGCGCCTTCGAACGGAGCCGCCAAAAAGTCCACCCCGGAACCCGCCAAACCACCGGCTCCCGTTCCTACTGTCCCCGCCCCCGCCCCCACCCCGGCATTCGTTCCCTTGCAACCCCGCATCGTCCAGGAGGAGGCCTGGGAAACCATCCCCACAAAGTCCAAAAAGAAAAAGAATACCGCCCAAAAGAAGCAGCAAGCTGCCGATGCTTCTGCCGCAGACGTGGCAGCCGTAGCTCCCAAGGTCTCGACCACCGTCAGCATCGATGCGGCCCGGGTCGGAATCATCATCGGGCCCAAGGGAAAAACCATGAACGACATTCAGGAAAAGACGGGCACCAAACTCGACGTCAACGCCCCCGCCAAACCCGACGAAGCGGACAGCGGCGGTGGCAACCAGTTCCGTCCGGTGGTCGGCGGACGCAAGACCAACAATGCGACCGCCACGATCGTCATCACGGAAG
Organism: Pseudo-nitzschia multiseries; assembly: GCA_037355745.1. Taxonomy (NCBI): domain Eukaryota; phylum Bacillariophyta; class Bacillariophyceae; order Bacillariales; family Bacillariaceae; genus Pseudo-nitzschia; species Pseudo-nitzschia multiseries. The sequence continues at coordinate 2,291,685 of CM074784.1, read as the reverse complement.
GAACGAACGCCGATTCCCAAAAGATTGCCAAGAAGGCCATCCTGGAACTGGCGGACCGTGGATACGCCGCGCTCTTGCAAGCGGAGGGATTTGGGGAATCCTCCGTGGCGGTACACCCGCGATTCTTGTCGGAAATCGTCGGAACGGGAGGAAAGACCATCAAGGCCATCCAGACCGCCCTCGAGGTCAAGTTGACCATTCCCAAGACGGAATGGACTCCCAAGACCCTGCAGGTACGTCCAGTGGCATTCTTATTGTTATTTTTTATTTTTATTTATTTTTTATTATGCGTGATGTATCATGCGTTATTATCTATGCGTTGGGTCGTTTCGTGTCTTCCTTTTCGGATCGTCTCTCACCGCAAATTTCTCTCTTCTGTTTCCCTACGATGCCAATGGTATGCACTGCACTGCACTGCACTGCACTGCCACGTACAATCCAATCATTCAATAATAATAATCCATTGCTCGCTCCACCAGATCGGCAACATCGAGCCGGTCTGCCGGGTCGGAATCGCTGGCGACGTGCCCGCCAACGTCAAGGCCGCCAAGCAGGTCATCCGGGATCTGTGCGAGTACCACCATCACGAGATCACGCACCCCGGATTGATCCACCAGGAAGTCTACGTCCCACAGGAATTCTTCCACTGCGTCATTGGCCCCCGCGGATCGGAAATCAAGCACATCCGCGGAAACTACAAGGTCGAGGTCTACATGCCCTCGGAAGAATCCTGGTGCACCACCGAGAACGTCGTTTGCGTCGGAAAGTCCAACGATGTCGAAAAGGCCATCAGCTACATCAAGTTGCTCATGGACCGGGACACCGAATTGAGAGAACAAAAATACAGCGACGAACACTTTGGCGACGATGCCGAGGGGTGGTAAAGAAATACGCAGTTATAATAACAATAATAATAATAATAATAAATCGGCACCACGTGTCAGGCAGGAACGTGAACGTGCATGTACGTGTAGCACGAACATCAACGAACACTACACTATACCAATGTGTTTGGAAGGAATGGAAGATGGGCGCGAGCGGAAAAGTTTACTCATTTTGCCAAGCACGAACCCAACCATTCCTTCATCCGGTACCATGGCGATGGCAACGTGGCCATTGTTGTGTCTTAGCTACTAACTCATACAATGGATGGCATAAGTCCATTTTAATGATAGATTCATTCTACCCTACTACTGACTACAATACAAACCGTACTACTCCCTACGCACTAACATTGCAAAGCAACGAATTCCGCAATCTTTATGTACCGTACCATTGTGAACAACGTACAGACACTTCCGTCATGTGTCACTGACACACTACCTCAGTCCAGTCACGAATCATTGACACACTCCTTCAGTCATGAGTCACTGACACACTCCTCCAGTCCAGTCATGCGTCATTGACACATTCCCTCAGTCATGAGTCAATGACATCGTTCTCGATCATCTGTCATTGTTCAATCGTATTCGAACATCAAATAGAACCTTCTCCTTGAAGTCTCATCCGAATTCCGATTATCAAAGAACACAGTTCTTTTCCAATCGTATCACTGAACTAGCTGGGAAGCTTCTCGAACTACTATCTCGAAGTCATAGTAGACACTAAAACTCAATAGCACACAATTTCATACACAGCGTAGTTCATATTGAATTCAATCGCAATATCGCTTTGAAATTTTTTTTATCGATAAAAATATCTAAAAACTAACCGTAACCTCAAACTCACCATGTCTGCTGCCGCTCAACTTCAAGCTGCTAAGCAGGCCCCCTTCTTCTTCAAACCCAAGCTTTGCTATGAAGATTACCCCACCGTTGGCCTGGTGCACAGTGTAACTCAGTACATGACGCGTCCCCCTGCTGCGGCAACCACCCCTGGCACCCCAGGCGCGACTCTACCTCCTCCCCCTCCTCCAACGACAACTTCTTCCGTCAAGAAACAGGATACCACCTTTTGTCCCGACTCCAGCGACTCCGAACGTCTCATTCGCGTTCTCGTCGATTTCATCGACGCCGTTGGACCGCACAACCTCAACATCAAGCATGATGCCAAGCATTACAAACTCCGTGAAGTCCTCGGTGGAGATCTCAAGCATACCTGGGACGAAATCGTCAACGACGCCGGCTCTCGCATTCAAGATGCTGACTTTACTAACAATCTCAACGCCTTCATCTCCCTCTTTCTTCCGTCCAACGCGTTTCTCATTCAACAAGAATACATGTCCAACGCAACCAAGACGTACCACATGAATTGCTTCGCAGCCGCCAGTCGCCTTCGTCTGATCAACATTCTTAGTGTTCATTTGCCCGGCTCCGGAGGAACACGTCTCTTCCCCAACAAGACCAGCATGAAAAATGCCTTCTTTTGCCTCATGCTTCCGACCTGGCAACTCAAATTCAACGAAACCGGTAATCAACTCGATGGCCAAAATTTTCCTCTTCATCGTCTAGTCGCCTTTATGGAACAGCAACATCTGCATCATGACGCCGGTCAAGTCTCTCGCCAATCCAATCGCCACTCCTCTTATTCCATTGGTAACCGCAATGGCCCCAATGGCAACAGAAATGGCAACGGACATCACACCAATCGCCCTTGTTATTCCTCGTCCTCCCAGTATACGTATGGCAATAACAACAACACTTATCGTCGCCCGGCCTATACTCCCCGCACCCGCGACAGTTCAACACAAACCAGTTGCTTGAATCACGGATATACTCCTTGCAGATACAGTCCTTATCCTCATTCAGACCGTCCTAATCGTTCCGACCAACCACCCTCGGCTGGTCGTACTACCCGTTCGCAATCCGCCAGCAAATTGCGTACCAGTCCGTACAGAACACGTTCGGCCGCAGCCAACGATGCTCACCATCTTGAAATGGGTGATGATTTCTACTACAATCACGACCCTCAACAGTTCGACCACGAGCATCCCGATACCGACCCACGTCACAAAGATAATTATTTTCACAACCAACATACACAAACGGACGCTCCTCTTACACAGGAATACGATGACGAAAACGACGAATGTTATCATCAGGACGACGAGCCCGACTATGACAGTCAACCCGACTACTGAGAACCACCTTCGGAATCCGTTCCCTACACCATCGCCATCGCTCGCCTTCTTCAAAACTGCCCCTCCCCACCTCCCTTTCTCATTCTATGTGACTTCGGATCCAAGACAACTTGGTTTAGCCACCACGCGCTTCCTGTCACAATCGTTCCTACCATGACTACTCCTATTTCTGGCATCACGATGGCTGGAGAATTCAACTCATCTCAACAGATCTCCCTTCAGCATTTCACACTTCCAGAACTTGCCCCCAAAATAATTCTTCCCTCTCTTGACGCTCGCGTTTTCCAAGCTCCTTGTCGTTACGACATGATTATCGGACGCGACGTCCTTTGTCATTTTCAGATCGTTTTGAACTTTCACAACAACGAAATCAAAACAGCCACGCATTCCATCCCGATGCAGCAATTTCCACGCATGCACGCCGACTCTGCCGCCCTAGCTCTTCATCTTCACGCAAGACACATTGACAAAATTACCCCTGACGACTCTTTCGCACTTCCCACGAACAAAACTGTCATTCAAGAATCCACGTATGATCAACACGACGTTCGCACTGTCTGCGACAACTGCACACACTTGTCACCCGATCAACGTGAACGCCTACATTCAGTTCTATGCAAATACCAAACTATCTTCGACGGAACCCTAAAACACTACCCCGACGAAGATATGGATTAAGTGTTGTTTTTCGATTGGAATGATTTCAGTTGGATTTTTTAAAATAGATTGTGAGTTTTTTTGATGCGATGACGGCTTCTTTGTCTTCAAAATAGAAAATAAATGGGAACCATAAGTGTAAAAATAAAAACATAAAAGACATAATAAAAAACAATATGTACTGGTAAGTATTTTTCATGTAATGACATCATCAAAAACAGAATTTAAATAGGTCGCAAAAAACATTGAACTTTATTTCGATCCCACCTATTAAATTCCTTTTGTGTACAACAGTACCAAAGCTACACGACGGCAGTTATTCTATTCCGTCACACAAACGAGATTCAGGGTTATTTCAGAATCACGCGCATATTTGGGTCGAACTCCACTGGTCCCCCTTTGTAATTTCACCCTATTTATTAAAATTAATGTCGAACTCATAATATTTTTATGCACATTTCATTTTCCTACCCCACTGGCATCTGTTTCCGAAGTAGTGGCATGTTACTGAATTTTATGCCTGAAACAAACAGTGCATGGTCGCAATTTTAATCTCAATCGTTTCCTTTTTTCTATTGTTATTACTGGCTATTGTACGACTTCAGTAGTAACGATGGTCCGCACTCCCAAATATCAGGTATATTGTGTACGTTGCTACCGGGACTCTCCTCTGATCACTACTGGTTACGGAAAGCAGAAGGTTACCAAGAAGAAGAAACCCCCCTTGTTTACAGCGCGACGAAGAAAGAAAACGGGAGTAATTGTTTCTCCCGGTCTTCTCAACCATATTTCACGTAATCCGGGTACATGTTATTCTTATTACTACCGGTGTTTGGGGGTAGATGATTTTGCATCTTCGTTATTCATTAGAAAATTGAGGAAGAAGCTCGAGGATGCTACTCAACAATTAGGTCTAACGAGCACCTGTAACGGTCCACAGAGTAGTGACGGCGCATTACCAGAGGTGCTCGACAATCAAGTTATGTATGACCCTTCTGTCGAACCGATTGGGCGTGCCTTGATTTGTCGGGAATTAACAAACATAGAGGATGACAATGATTCTGTCTCCGATGACAATTTTTTCTTTCCTAATGCCGACGATGAGGAAGAAGGAAGTGTGAGCATAGAGGCCCCCCACTCTTTGATTGTCAATGATGAAGAAGGCAACAACATTGATGTTGACGATTCCCATTGTGATTCAAACACGCTAGTAATTACGACACCCAATGTAGGAAGAAACATATCTGACGAATTGAAGGTCAAGATCAAGTTTATTTTGCGTTTTTCTATTTTCTGCAACGGCGTTGCACCAAATGCCCTTTTCCCGTATTTTCGATGGTATACTAGTATGGTACAATCATACCCCCCTTCTCATGTGTATTTTGCGTTTTTCTATTTTCTGCAACGGCGTTGCACCAAATGCCCATTTTCCCGTATTTTGGATGGTATACTAGTACGGTACAGTCATACCCCCCTTTTCATGTGTATTTTGCGTTTTTCTATTTTCTGCAACGGCGTTGCACCAAATGCCCTGTTTCTGTATTTTGGATGGTATACTAGTACGGTACAGTCATACCCCCTTTTCATGTGTATTTTGCGTTTTTCTATTTTCTGCAACGGCGTTGCACGAAATGTCCTTTTTCCGTATTTTGGATGGTATACTAGTTTGCTATTTCTTCTCTGCTTCATAGCTCTTTCTGAATTTCTCATGGTCAACAAGGATGCCGTTGCCGATGGAGTAGTAGATGAATTGCTGAAGATTGCGGTTGCTGTTGCTGACGATGTGTCAAATCGTATGCTGCCACGGGATGTGTTGGAGGAGGAGGAGTGCTGTTGATGCCGATGCAGATGCCGATGCCAATGGTTCGATCGTTCCTGTTGGTGGCTGTTGCTTTCGCTTTGTGTTTTGATCGTTCCCGGTTTTGGTTGGTTCGATTGTTCCGGTTTGCTCAATTGCTGTTGATTGCTCTCTGTCGCCGCTCTGTGTTGCTTGCTATCTGCCGCCGCTATTGTTGTTACCGCTGCCATTTGCAATTCAATTGTTGTTGCTGTAATAATTGAACAAAATGGGTGAGTATCTATTGATGTAGTACTAGTAGAGTAAATAATAACAACAGAATAATATAATCTACATGCTAACCTACACGGTTGGCGTCCGATCAATTCGTTGCTAACGATTTGTTGTTCTGATCTGTTGTTCCACCTCAACGGAAGATTCGCCGCACCTCTATTGTTCCGATTCCTGTTCCGGTCCGATGTTGCAGCCTCCAGCAGGGAAGAAGAAGATGCACCTCCAGCGACACCAGGAAAGATTCGCCGAGCCTCTATTGTTCCGATTTGTTATTCCGATCCGTCCCTATGAAAATAAGAAGAAAAAATAGAAGTGAGGAAAAAGAACATCATCATCAATGCAACAGGCAGGCAGCAATGTCTATCTATCTCACGTTGTTGCCTTCCACTTGGTGCTGCCTTCAATTCCAATCGTTGTTGCCAATATGTTGTTCCGACAATCGTTGTTGGTGCTGCCGTTGATTTGCAGACTTGTAGTAATTCCTATGTCACGAAAAACAGGGACTTGTTCCTGTTGATATATAGGCAATTGATGCAGATTTTGTGCTTTCAAGATGTTTATGTAAGGCGGCCGTCCAAACAAGAATATCTTTCCAGCAACTAATCCCTAATCGAATGCTTTCTACTTCTTTTGCAGTACAAGGCTGTTATATCGGACTGAAATATCTGAGAACGGATCGTTGTGCTCGTGACATCGTCGCCCTAAGGCATGTGACGAAGAGGGTCGGATCCCACGTTCTCGGACGAAGTGTTGCTTGCAAGAAACAACACTCTACTCAGATAAGTTGGAAAATGAGCTCGGTCAATTTGATTCGAAAGTGAACTAAATTCACTTTTGAACGAACGTTCGAATTATTTTGGAATTAGTACTGAATCTACATGCTAGCTAGTACTGAATGCTGTATGTGATCCGTTTGAAATTTTTGAACGTTGGAACGTTCGTATGTGATCCGTTTGAATTTTTTGAACGTTGGAACGAACGTTTGAACGTTCAAACGTTCGAATTATTTTGGAATTACTAGTACTGAATCTACATGCTAGCTAGTACGTACTGAATTTTTTGAACGTTCGAACGAACGTTCGAACGTTTGAATTATTTGGGAATTACTAGTACTGAATCTACGTACTAGCTAGTACGTACTGAATGCTGTATGTGATCCGTTTGAATTTTTTGAACGCGAACGTTCGAACGTTCGAATTATTTTGGAACTCTTAGTACTGAATGTACATGCTAGTACTGAATCTACCGGTATGTGATCCGTTTGAATTTTTTGAACAGTCGAACGTTGGAATTTTCTTCTTAGTACTGAATCTACAAGGGTAGATTTCTACACGATTTTCGTACTAGATAGTATTTTTTTCTTCATACGTACTTCGAATTTTTTCTTTTTCTTCGTACATACTTAGGGTTAGGGTTAGGGTTAGGGCTTCGAATTTTTTTCTTCATACGTACTTAAGTAGAACTTATTGGGTAATGACTAACATTATTCTAAAATTCATACTGACTAAAGTATCAGCCTGTTTCTTGTCCAGTTTGTTTCATAGTCTACCCCATCCATAGTATGAACACTATTCATCCTGAAATTGCAGTCAATGCCACTCATTTGCACTCAAAACTGACTAGGACTCACTATTTTGGTACATGCATGTCCAAGGACAAACATTATTCTAAAATTCATACTGACTAAAGTATTAGCCTGTTTCTTGTCCGGTTTGTTTCATAGTCTACCCCATCCATAGTATGAGCAATATTCATCCTGAAATTGCAGTCAATGCCACACATTTGCACTCAAAACAGACTAGGACTCAATATTTTGGTACATGCATGTCCAGGGACAAACATTATTCTAAAATTCATACTGACTAAAGTATCAGCCTTTTTCTTGTCCAGTTTGTTTTGTAGTGCACCCCATCCATAGTATGAACAATATTCATCCTGAAATTGCAGTCAATGCCACACATTTGCACTCAAAACCGACTAGGACTCACTATTTTGGTACATGCATGTCCAGGGACAAACATTATTCTAAAATTCATACTGACTAAAGTATCAGCCTGTTTCTTGTCCAGTTTGTTTCATAGTCTACCCCATCCATAGTATGAACACTATTCATCCTGAAATTGCAGTCAATGCCACTCATTTGCACTCAAAACTGACTAAGACTCACTATTTTGGTACATGCATGTCCAGGGGGGACAAAAATTATTCTAAAAATCATACTGACTAAAGTATCAGCCTGTTTCTTGTCTGGTTTGTTTCATAGTCTACCCCATCCATAGTATGAACACTATTCATCCTGAAATTGCAGTCAATGCCACACATTTGCGCTCAAAACCGGCTAGGACTCAATATTTTGGTACATGCATGTCCAGGGACAAAAATTATTCTAAAATTCATACTGACTAAAGTATCAGCCTGTTTCTTGTCCAGTTTGTTTCATAGTCTACCCCATCCATAGTATGAGCAATATTCATCCTGAAATTGCAGTCAATGCCACTCATTTGCACTCAAAACTGACTAAGACTCACTATTTTGGTACATGCATGTCCAGGGGGGACAAAAATTATTCTAAAATTCATACTGACTAAAGTATCAGCCTGTTTCTTGTCTGGTTTGTTTCATAGTCTACCCCATCCATAGTATGAACACTATTCATCCTGAAATTGCAGTCAATGCCACACATTTGCGCTCAAAACCGACTAGGACTCAATATTTTGGTACATGCATGTCCTGGGACAAACATTATTCTAAAATTCATACTGACTAAAGTATCAGCCTGTTTCTTGTCTGGTTTGTTTCATAGTCTACCCCATCCATAGTATGAACACTACTCATCCTGAAATTGCAGTCAATGCTACACATTTGCACTCAAAACTGACTAAGACTCACTATTTTGGTACATGCATGTCCAGGGGGGACAAAAATTATTCTAAAATTCATACTGACTAAAGTATCAGCCTGTTTCTTGTCTGGTTTGTTTCATAGTCTACCCCATCCATAGTATGAACACTATTCATCCTGAAATTGCAGTCAATGCCACACATTTGCACTCAAAACAGACTAGGACTCACTATTTTGGTACATGCATGTCCAGGGGGGACAAAAATTATTCTAAAATTCATACTGACTAAAGTATCAGCCTGTTTCTTGTCCGGTTTGTTTCATAGTCTACCCCATCCATAGTATGAACACTACTCATCCTGAAATTGCAGTCAATGCCACACATTTGCACTCAAATCTGACTAAGACTCACTATTTTGGTACATGCATGTCCAGGGACAAACATTATTCTAAAATTCATACTGACTAAAGTATCAGCCTGTTTCTTGTCCAGTTTGTTTCACAGTGCACCCCATCCATAGTATGAGCAATTTTCATCCTGAAATTGAAGTCAATGGCACACATTTGCACTCTAAAACTGACTAGGACTCACTATTTTGGTACATGCATGTCCAGGGACAAACATTATTCTAAAATTCATACTGACTAAAGTATCAGCCTGTTTCTTGTCCAGTTTGTTTCATAGTCTCCCCAATCCATAGTATGAGCAATATTCATCCTGAAATTGCAGTCAATGCCACACATTTGCACTCAAAACTGACTAGGACTCACTATTTTGGTACATGCATGTCCAGGGACAAACATTATTCTAAAATTCATACTGACCTAAGTATCAGCCTGTTTCTTGTCCGGTTTGTTTCATAGTCTACCCCATCCATAGTATGAACACTATTCATCCTGAAATTGCAGTCAATGCCACACATTTGCACTCTAAAACTGACTAAGACTCACTATTTTGGTACATGATGCATGTCCAGGGGGGACAAAAATTATTCTAAAATTCATACTGACTAAAGTATCAGCCTGTTTCTTGTCCGGTTTGTTTCATAGTCTACCCCATCCATAGTATGAACACTATTCATCCTGAAATTGCAGTCAATGCCACACATTTGCGCTCAAAACCGACTAGGACTCAATATTTTGGTACATGCATGTCCAGGGACAAAAATTATTCTAAAATTCATACTGACCTAAGTATCAGCCTTTTTCTTGTCCAGTTTGTTTTGTAGTGCACCCCATCCATAGTATGAACACTATTCATCCTGAAATTGCAGTCAATGCCACACATTTGCACTCAAAAACTGAGTAGGAATCACTATTTTGGTACATGCATGGCCAGTGACAAACATTATTATAAAATTCATAATGACTAAAGTATCAGCCTGAGACTTGTCAATATTGTTTCATAGTCTCCCCAATCCATAGTACTATGAGGAATATTCATCCAAACATTTCAGAAAATAACACACTTTTGCACTCAAAAAGTAACTGAGAAACACTATTTTGGTTACTTGTTCATACAAAAATCAAAAAACAATAACCAAAAATTACGGAGACTACCCTTTGTACACCACATCTCTACGGAGGAATCGATCCACTGGACACGTTAACATCTATATCAAGAACCAATCATATCCTGACGAGGAAAGTTACACTACTTAAAGTTAGGCTGTTTTTGATGGACTAGTACAAAAAGACGTCGGTACATTCGAAAAATGTACTCCATAGAAAATAACAAAACAACAAAAAGGGCTTTTCTTGCAACGCCGTTGCAGAAAATGAAAAGATAATAGGTACGAGAATCAATGCTTGGGCTACGTACGATTACCCTCAGTGGAACCTACGGATTGTGGTCCGCGCCAAAATTTTGAGGACTCCACATTCCAGAATATCACGGCACGCTCGAAAATAAGATAGGCAGGCGACAGTACAAGAACAACACTCACAGATAGTACAATTAGTTGAAATACAGCTATTCCTTGGAGACAGTAAATCAAGAGCTTACAGTGTGTACAGTAGGAATGAAAAAAAAATACCAAACGATTCCTACAAACAACATTATTATCATAAAAATAGCGCGCCAAATCAATCAAAGGTAAAAACGGTAAGTTGATGTGCACGAGTTAACAAAAAAATTATGGTGGAACTGAGTACTATTTGCAGTCCGGTGACAGGTAGAACCATTGTTACCCATAACACAAACAGCCCAAACAGCAGTGTATCGGGAAGTTACCGAACAAACACAAACGATAGCCAAACATATACAACCACCAACAGTAGCAACAGAAATATTCTACTGACAACAAAACAATACGATAACGATAACTTGGAAAACAACATTGTCAAACACGTCAAAGAAAAAGCATTCAGGAAATTTAAATTCCCGCCAGAGATTACATTCGTGAAGGCGACGATATTCAAAATTGTAAAACAAGCGAATAACAATGAAATACCAAATACAATCGATATAAAAGACCAAAAGTGGAGTGGAATTTATTGCCGAGCAGTGACTGCGTGTAGGCACAATGCTCAAACTCTTGCCAGGAAAAACTACAAAGGTACGCAACCAACAAGAAAATGACTGCCGGCATGCAATCGTTCATAATCCATTCTAACATTTTGGTCGTATTAACACTGACACGTAGACGATAAAAGAAACAACCAGATACCAGATAGTTTCCCAGGAACGGTTCTAATCACGGACACCCAAGACGTTAACTCAGAAAATAGGTACCAATTGCACGAAGACTATCGGCGGAAAAATTCACCAGAATTCAAATACTTCATGAAAAGAATTCTTGGAGCTGTGTCACCAAAACAGACAGACTTCAAAAGAAAATCAGTCAGAATGACAATCAGTACCATTTTCACACCAAGCGATGAAGCTTTTGCATTGCTTTTCCTTTACAACGACTACGACTCGTGGATAAACACAACAAAGGGCACGAGGTTGAGAAAAAAATTCACTGACGGTAAGTCTGGAAATAAGGAGGGGTGGAGTAACGAGGGACAAGATCTTTACGAATACCTAGTAAGCGAATTAGAAGAACGAAGGGAGGAACAACAGTCAAAAGAATTAGAGACAGAAATACTTAAAATGTACCAAAAGCAAAATAGCAATCGTAAACAACAAGATAAGGAGGAGAACAAAGAGGGAAAAACACGGAAGCGAAAACGTACCTTGGTTGAGATTCTTGGCGAAGATGATGAGGACTACAAATTTTTCATGGAATACAATAAAAACGAACAAGAGTAATGGATGATATCAACATCAATAGTAGAACGGCTAGTTCATTATTATTTTATGGTTTGCACAATATTGTTCCGGGTCTTCTGTTCGAATATAATACAATAAACAAGATAATTTCAAAGGCTGATAAAATACTTTCGTATTTGTTACAAAATATGTTTGTTGTATTTCCGTATTTGATAAGCGTAGCGTGAATATTGTAAAATGTCGGAGAGTATTGCAAATGCGGATAAAATATTTTCTTATTAGTACAAAAATATGGTTGTTGGAATTTGATATTCGAAAAAGATAGTGTGAGTATTGTGAAAGCAACATAACAGAATACATTGCTGGTTATCAAGAAGCTCGTATATTTGTTCAGAATATGGTATCAACGCTACGACAATATCAGTGTACATAGAGGATATTATTACAAAAGATGAGTTTCGTGTGGAAAATAACAAAAATTCAATGGCGAGTAAATATTAACGGGGTAAGCATGAAACAAAATTGTAGAATAGAAAAATTTGGAAGCAACCATGAAACAAGGGGTGAAAATATGGATAGGAAAATAGTCCTACTTGAAATTGTTGCGTGCAAAAATAGGTAGAGAATTATTTATTGTGCGCGCAACAAAATGTTTCGGAATATTTTAAAATATCGCACGAATTTTACGAAAGCACGAGCATCGTTTATGTGACGTCGTACGAATCAATGAGTCCCGTATCAACCAAGTAATCGATTCCCACGACATATCAATTGAGAAAAGAAGCCACAGCCTCAACAAGAAGGAAGAACACTTCTAAGCCTGTTAGAAAATTTTACGATCCAATCCGGTTTTTTGTTCAAACGCTGGAGCAAGAATACACCATTCCCTTAGATCGTAGCAGGCAGTGCTTGTAGTTTGGACGCCAGAGTGAGAATACATTGTTCCCCTAGATTGGGGGAGGCAGTGCTTGTAGTTCTTTGCGAGCTCCTCGAGTTTTCGAGTAATAACTTAGTAATCCAGTTTCTAAATTATATGGGAAACCGGCCAAACTTGTAGGAGCAATTACTACATCAATAACAACCACCTTCAAGTGTGTTCTGCTGTCGACTGGAGTAGTAACACTCCTTCGTCTCAGCCTCCTCGTTGCACTGAGCTTCGACCTCACGAGTGTTACTACCTGTGTTCCACCTCGGTCTCAGTGGCGTTTCACTCCACTTCGGCCTTGGCGGAACACAGGTGTAGTAAAAGAGTAATCTGGATGGGATTACAAAAAGTAATCTTGTAATCTTCTGTATCCCAAAGAAGTCAGTACCAGTACTAGAAAACAATTATGGGCACTCTACACGCGCGGCCGAGCAACTCGTAGATTTATTTTATAATGCCGTTCGCAGATACCGTTGGAAATAACTGTTGTCATTGGATCGATAGACAAATTTACTACGAAACCTGTGATAAATGTTTTAAACTCCCGTACGGACGTGGTGCTATTCAACATACTCCCGTACCTTTTGGTCTTCCCAAAATTGGATGGGAATGCTGCGCGAACGGAATGGCATGCGCCCGCCTGCCATAGATACCTTCGGCGGGTGCATCCATGTTGGCTAGTTGGGTGCGCTGAGCGCTTTGGGTTGGAATGTTCTCTGGCGAGGTTTTGCGAAGAATGCATGCATGGCTCGATGCATTGCATTAATCCCTAAGCCTTTCGGCGATAGGTATAGCTAGGATCTCGAGAACGGAACGTTGCAACGGAAAACCAGCATAGACTACAAAAATAGGTACCGTACGAACGTAACCGGGTATTACAGTAAAAAATACAAGTACTCTTTTAGGGAATGCATATCATTCAACCCTTAAATACAGACGGTGTGCTACCTGGTAGCATGTGTGAGAAAGATGCCACTCACTCCGCCCCTCAAGGTATAAGCTGTACCATCATACGACGTGGTCACATCGTACGCCACTAATACGGGATTCCATTTTTTGTTTTTTATCTGCTTTCAACTCAGTACGAGTAAGGTAAACTGGAGCGCAAACCAAAAAATCTTCTTTCCGAACGGTTTACGGGTAATGCACAAAAACACACACGCGTTAGCAGTATCTTCGCTTTCTTCTTTCACAAACTGGCGGCAACCCTTGCCGAGACGGGAGCTAGTGTCTCCCACCTTACCATTTTTTGCATTCCTCACAGATTGGACCGACACTGTGCTGGAATAGCACGGCACAGCACGACGATGTCTTCTCAGGGAATCCCAACGAACCCCAATAGTGTCGCGACAAGTAACAAGAGAAAAACTGTGGATGGTACAGAGACTCCGACAAATGATGCACTCTCAACCGTTCTAGTCTCGGCATTGGGACTCGGCATGGGCCTGTGGTTCGCTGCGGGTACGACTTCGACCGCAGCTGCGAATGCGACCGCGGGTTCCGACTGGAATGCCAGTTCCTCCGGGTTTCGGGAATTTGGTCTTGGCGTGGAGTTGTACCCTGCCCAACAGTGCGATCGCGGCGTCTTGGTTGCCCCGGAGGAGTCCCAGACCGAGTGCCTTGCGTTTCGAGTAGGGTATGTTTCTCCCCGAACGGTCAGCCTGCCCTCCGGATTTGGCAGTGGTAGCAACAGCAGCGATCATCCGATGGGATTTCTGGAGACCAGCGAACCATGGTTCTGGGAACTGCCCCCGCACGCCACCGACGAATGGGATGAAGAGGTTTTGGAAGTACCCGAAGCGGACGAATCAGACGAAGCCTGGAGGAGGAAAATCGACGAACAGTTGAAGCTAGACTGTGATCCCAAGGAGGACTGGATGCTGCCCAGGAACGCTCCATCGACATGCAATCCGTTGCACGAACTATTTTCCCTGGAAACGACACCCTCGATGAGGCTCCTCAACTGCGGGACCTCACACTGCGCTCTATCGATGGACGATCTACATTGGGATTCGTCACCGATGCAGCACAGGGTGGTCTTCAAGCTCACCATGCTGGATTCGGACTTCGACTACGACTACGATTACGATTACTACGAGCCTGCTTCCGTTGGCGACGCCAGAGAGCGTATGAAGTACGAACAATCGTGGAAAGAAACCATTGCCCTGGAACGCTTGCAACGGTCTCCGTACGTCCTGGACATTTATGGAAATTGCCAGCAATCTCAAGTGGCGGAATTGGCCCACGATGCCTCGATGACAAGCACCATCAGTCACAATCGTACACTGGGCACCGACACCGCGGAGTTCCCACCCGCCTCTAGCTTGAAATCGTATTCGCTGCTCGATTGGATCAATGTCCAGAGGGAATACGACGACACGTACGCACCCTTGATCGATTCCAAGACCAAACTCCTGGTGGCATACCAGATTGCCTCGGCGGTGGCGGACGTCCACTACGGGTCATGTTCCAACAACCCCGATGGGCAGCACGACATTCCTACCAACCCCAATGGGAATACGAATACGAACGCGACAACAACCGATCTTCCATCCTCGTCGTCGTCGTACTGTATGGCGCACAACGATTTATTCATCCACCAGTTCTTGTTCGTCAATGGGAGATTCAAGATCAATGACTTTAACCTGGCGAATTTTGCACGCGTCCGCAAGGACGATCCCTCCCTTCTTTGCCTGGATCCGATCAGCGAACTCGAGAGCGCGGCCGATAAGACCAAAAGTCCCGAGGAACTACTCAAGTACTGGAGCGAATATGGCGATGAAAAGGAGGGGGGCGACAGCGACGAGGAGGAGAACGAGGACAAGGACAAGCTCGGCAATCAAAACGAATACAGACACGGACACGAATACGAATACAGATACGGACACGAATACGAATTCGACGGAGGGGACGATTCCCAAACCACCGATATCAATCCTCTCCTAGAACGAAACAAAGTCGACGTTTGGTATCTTGGTCAAGCCATCTACCACGTCTTGACGCTCCACTGGATGTGGGAAGACATTCCGGGGGTTACCGACGAACTTCGCAAATGGATAATGGAAGGGGATACCTCCCCGATTCCCAAGCGCTACTTGCATCGATATGGCGAGGACTACCCCGATGATGAAGACGACTATGCCGATGACGACGACGACGACTATCTTGACGATAATCAAGGCAACGAGGATGGCAATTATGATGACAATAGCAAACAGTACGAGCAACTGTTAGTGGAAACAATTAAAAAGTGCTGGACATTCGATCCTTCTAATCGCCCGACCTCATTGGAAATTCGCGATCACCTGAAAACCAATCTTGAACGGCTGGGGTTCCTCTCGTCGGAAACACCCGACAACGAGGATGATGAATCCTGGGCCAAGGTAAGGCTCCCCCCGATCCCACCCGACTACACCCACTCAGAGGATGACTACAATTGGTCCCTCTATGGAGCAGAGGGATTGACATCGGGGTGGTTCAATCCTCGATCGCCCGAGCTGTTGGAGCTGAGGGATCAAATGCTTCTGGAGGCGAGTATGCCACCAGACACATTCCCCGATTCTTATAATCATGATCATGACCATGACCACCATGGGCATATGTATGAATGGTAAGGGATTGGTATCCACAGAAAAACGAATTGGAGGAGGGTAATCGCATGGGCTGGATGATTTGTTTAGACCGTGAGATCTAGTCTTTTGGACTTTCTCATCCCCTACCGACATTGCAAAAAGCTAGGGCAGCACAATCTCAATCAGCAACGATGGCGGCTACGTTCCTGTCGGTGGATTCGACAAACGCGACATTCTTGCTAAATTGAACGGTAGACTCGATTCGACCCAACCCAATTTGATTCAAAGTAGTTGATACACCACGTTCTCTACTTTTATTCTACAGAATGATTAATTGAACGTAAAGACGGTCACATCCATGGAAATTGCGAACGACTCAAAAGTGACCCAGAGTCGGTTTCTTTTTGCAATTGGGTTTTTCTTCTAATTTCTTCCATTTCCCTGGACGGTCTTTGGGGTAAAGCAATTTTAGACAAAAGTAGACGAATACACCCACGACGCGTAGTTTCGAGAATCGCGTGCTGATGGAAACAAGCTAGGGCAAATATAGCACTTTTCAATTTGTCCTGACAGCCACTTGAAATGAGAGGGAGTGCAAGGATAATTGGCCTGTCGTTAGGCCGTTTACGATCGATAATATTTCAAAATCTGATATCCCCGAATGCGATAGCCTAAAACCCGAAAGCTAGGGCATCATGATGAAAAAAGGCCAGTCCTTAGTTGAAGATCAGGACCAAAGGATTCCAATGAAATGATTTGGCGAAAGAGGGGATAGATGGCATGAGTGTATGAACAACAAACTTACCTGCTGTCTTGCCGACTGAATACGACCCACCAAACGCCTATACTGCCATGAATCTCAATGTATACAATGCTACAATCACTCGTAAAGTGCTCGTGAAGCACAGCGAACTTAGGTTAGAACGTTCGAGTCTAAAATGGCAATTGTTGAACTCTGGGTCATCCACTATTGGTCGATGCCAAGTGTTCATTGCAATAGGGTAAAATGCATCTCAGTACAATCCCCCTCAAAGATATAAACGTAAAGAATTAGAGCGTATTCCATTCTCACTGAGTTCTAACCTCACTATCCACACGGTAAAATGAATCGCAGGGGTTCGCTGCATTGATGATAACGATCTGGACGTTCAAGTTTTTGACTTATTCATTGTTACACGTATACGTTTTCTACTCATTCCCTATTCTAGGCATTACATGCATGACACTCATCACATCGAGCTTCGACAATTCCCATCATTCGGTTGTATTTCTGTTTTCTTTTATTTCTCAAATGCAAATTTTTCGTTCCCATCTGTTGCTGCGTTTTCGCCCCCAACCAACTGCCGCTTTTCTTGTGCAAATGAATCCGCTCCCTTTTTTCTCCACTTCGATAACTCAGACAACAATGGCACCAATCACATCGGCTTGCTTGTATCCATAGAGTCCTTGTTATTTTCGACTATCGCAGCATTGGGTTCGGTGTCATCCACGGTACTTGGGCTAGCTCTGCGTAACATTGCTAGCGTCTGGCATGGATTCTTCGTTGTTTTCAACCTTAGTAGTACTGCTTTCCGAGACCGGACGATCGGCGTCTTCCTCTTTCGCGCCGTCTGGAAGAATCAGAGATTTCACGGATGAAGATAGTTTGTCGAGCCACAGATTGGGGTTGTCGACATCAGGACTTTTCGTCTTCTTCTTGGGAGAGACGACAGGCGATGGCAACGGAGAAATGTTACCGTGGTCAAAGGAACCCGATCGCGGTATTTCACTGTCGCGGTGAGCAGTTCCTCGTTCCAGTTCCTTGTCCGGATCGTGTTCCCGATAAACTGCAATGAGGCGCTCCTGGGCCGCAACATGGGCTCTATAGGCCTCCGAGAGTTCTGCATTGGACTGGCGGGCATCCTCTAGCTTGTCGTTCCATTCTTTAGAATCTTTGAGCCCCTTACTCTCCTCCTTGATTTTCGGAACAAGCTCACAAGAAAGGTATTGGACGAACTTCTGCTCAAAGGCCCGGGTCAGTTCCATTTGGTTTTTGGTCATCCATTCGTTGTGCTGGGCTCGCAACACCTTAGCTTCGAGTGGAACAAGGGAGGCGTGGTCGACGATTATGTTCTTTCCGACAAACTCCTCTTCATCGTCGCCCGACGGAGCATACTCGTAATCGAAATTGCAGGAATCCAACAATTTGTCGATGTCGTCCTTTTTCCACATATCAAATACACTTTCGCGTCTATTTTTCTTGTCGGATTCGTTGTCGTCTTCGTCTTCTGGGACTTTCCCGTGCACCACTCGAAGGATTTGGGCCTCGTATACTTTTTTGACACAGGGCGCAGAGGGATCTTTCCGATACCGATAGGCCGCCGTGCGGAGCTCCTTGATGAATAACTGTTTTTGTTGGTGGATGGAATTGATGATTTGGCGCCGGTGTCGCGGAGTTTTGTTGCGACGGGCCGCCCGCAAGGTTTGGAGCTCGGCACGGCGCGCTGCGATCTTCTCCACGGAGGCCCGGAATTGCGGATCGGCACGCACCTTGGGATCGAATTTGGCAAAGGTGTGGTCCAAAAAGGTAGACAGCGCCGTTCCCAGATTCTTTGAGGACTTTCCCGTGTTGGAAGTGTTGACGGATTTATGGGTCGTCTCGTCAATCGCATCGAGTCCGGAGTCATTGCGTTCTCCTTGCTGCACCATTATGTTTTCTACGATTTGTCGAAAAGTGTTGACAAAGCCTCCGCCTAGTCCCGATTCACCGTCCTCGTCCTCCGGTAATGGTTGAAGGTTGTTGTTGTCTTCCTCTTCTACGTGTGCCGTGCTATCCTCCTCGTCAAGAATATCCTTTCCCCACCGGGAGGCAGTTTGGCGCGCAATGAGCTTTTCGTTTCGGACGCGTTTTTCTTTCTCTTCGGGAGTCTCGAGCAGCTTTTTCAACCAAGATGCGGAAGACTGTTCCTTTCGGCGATTCTTGTTTTTTGCCGTCGGAGTTGCTGCTAGTTCCGATTCTCGCGACTTGAGCGATGACACCGATCGAGAAGGACTGCGTTTGCCGTCGTCGTCGTCGTAATCGTCGTCGTCGCCGTTCTCGTATCCTTCTACGACCTTTCCCTCTCCGTCCATGTGCACTGTCTCGTTGCTCTTCCACGTCTTGTTGGAAACGGTGGACGCGTGCATGAACGCTTCGTTTGCTCCGGTGGCATTGGCGAGCGAACTCCCCGGTAGTTTTGAGACGCTATTCTCGAGTGCAAAACTTATGCGCGTACTTTTGTCGCCGTTATTTGCATGGTCGTCGTCGACGCTGTAATAAGAATCCCTGAGTTCGAAGCTGGCATTGCCATCCTCGGCGTTGAGTTTCTCGTTGTGATCATCGTCGCTGCTCATCGTGAATGATCTTTCGAGGT
Organism: Pseudo-nitzschia multiseries; assembly: GCA_037355745.1. Taxonomy (NCBI): domain Eukaryota; phylum Bacillariophyta; class Bacillariophyceae; order Bacillariales; family Bacillariaceae; genus Pseudo-nitzschia; species Pseudo-nitzschia multiseries. The sequence goes on along the minus strand of CM074784.1, from coordinate 2,271,931 downwards.
GTGCGTTTGTGTTCGTGTTTTTGAGTCCGTGTGTGTAACTTGCTTGTTGGAGACTGTGGAGTGACACCGAGTCTGATTGGCATACAGTGTCTGTCCCTAGCGGCACCCCAAAAAGATATCGCTATTGTTCTTGACTTGCTGCCAGCGGTGTACTAATGCGAAATGAGATCACACACGAACGAGAACAACAGGAGCGGGAACTGAAAAGATAGGCGTTCCAAAAGTTGTAACGTACAGCTACCGGTAATACCGTACGCACCTCAGGTAGATACCCAAGGAAATTCGTAGCTGTACGTACTTCACCTAAAATATACAGTACTTAGTACCTGTACGGACGATACTCAACTCGTTGAGGAACGTTGGATAAGTACATACCGGTACCTTACGCGTGAGGTGCAAAATTGTCAATCGGACTTGCGGGCTTGTTCGAAAGTTCGGTACGTACCGTACGTACGGTATGGATTCAGATCTGGACACACGTAAGATTACTACCGGTACGTGTAAACACAGTTTCGTAACGGAAAAACTTCTTTGCTTCTTCCCCGTTTATCTAACGCACGCAGATCTACCGTTACTACTTGAGGTATGTGTCCGAATAGGCCCCAATGTAATTATGGCCAGATTATGGCGAAAATGACCTTGAAAATAGCGAAACGCAAATACGATGGTTCCTGATGAATTGCAATTTGTTCTTCATTCGTTTGATTCAAAGTCATAATGCTACGGTACCAGTACAAGTATTTTTGGGTCATTCAGACATTAGTATCTCCTACGGTACCATCGGTAGGAGAGCCGGAATGAGTCATTATCATTACTCGTATGTTTTTACAACGCCCAAAAGAAGTACGGTCAGTTTCACTGGAAATCGGGGTCGGTCGGAAAAGTTCGTTCGGGGGAAAGGATCCGGGATCGAGTTCGAGACGGGAATTGCGACGTTTCTAGTTTCTACAGGGCCGGGACGGGCCGGGCCCAGTACGAGTAAGATTACCGGTACGTACGGATAATAGAATTCTTCTGTTCAAGTACATACCGTAGTTGTTGATAATGCACCGCATGCGAGCGTGCCGGGGACACTAACAGAGTACTTACGACCTGGCATGCATACATACCTTACCCGCGGACGCGGGAATGAAAGCCAGGTGGCAGTCGTGATTGAAGGAATACGGAATTTCCTCACAATATCATTAGCCAATCAATACTGGTCATCCATCATATTTGTCATTGGCATCCAACCAATTACCAGAGCTCCCCCGATACTTGGATATCCCAAGTGAGCTCATTGTTTAATTACTTGTATCTAACCAATAGGGTTGATTGCACTCTTTAAGGTTTTGTAGTACTAGATTCGCTACTGAATTCAACATACAAGTAATTAAACTACCGGGAGTTGACACACAGTGATTGCCCGAGTCAACTTGAAGCCACCATAGCGCTCCAACCTAACACTAACGCCGCACGTTGAGTTGATATCACATCCTCCAAGCGCTGACCTACTGCTGTCGTAGCCGATACAATCCTCCAGCACATCAACCATGGACCAACTGGGTACATCGAGGGGCTCCACCCCGAACCCCGCTGGCAATGGCAACAGCAGCCAGCAACAACAAGCTGGAGGAAGATCCCGCAACCGGAATCGACGAGGGAACAATACCAACGCCACCAGCGGGGGTAATTCCAACTCCACTCGGGAGCAAAAGTTCACCAGGCTCGACCAAGATGAGCTGAAAGGAATCATCGTAGATGGGTCCAAGTCCACCCAGTATGACAAACTCTATGAGGGACTCAAAATCGCCGGTGGTAAGAAGAACTCCAAGGTAGTAAAGACCACCCTCATCAATCTAACATTGCTGACTGAGGATGACTTCCTCCCGCCCATGCCTAGCCCAGCTGACTACACGGTCCTGGGAACAAGGGGGAGGAGGTGATCGATCCTGACAAGAAGCAGCTCCTCGAGGAGCTGTGGATCAAGAAGGGAGAAAGGTCAGCCAAGAAATATGACCAATATATTGAGGACTTGAAAAGCTTGTTCTCAACTACAGAAGGGCAGCTCAGTCCTGAGGTGAAGCAACACCTTAAGACAAATGAGTCGTGGGTGACCGTTGAGGATGCCCAAGACACCCTCAGCATGCTCAAGCTACTCAGGGAATACTGTTACCGCGACAGCGCTACCAAAGTACATCCAATGGTGGATGTGGCTAACAAAATCTACAGGTTCTTCTCATGTAAACAAGACGCCAACAAAAGTGCGGCAACATATGCCGAGGAGGTCAAGGCAAGATTTGATGTTATGACTTCTGCAGGAATCTCGATCAGATCCGAGGCTATGATCTCACTTGCCCTAAAGAAAACCTACCCAGGGACAACCTACAGCGAACTACACCATGATGGACGCCCCGCAAGGCCAAGGTGAATACACTAATGAATGATATGCTCTTGTCAGTAGTAATTGTGAACAGGTGCAACACTAAAACCCACCGGAATCTATCTGGCGTCCTCAAGGACAACTACAGTCTGGGGTCAGATGTATACCCCACCTCACAACCCAAGGCTCTTGAACTGATGAACCAATACAAGTCAGTGGGTCGAACGTCTACAGGACAAACAAACAACTCAGGGGGCCGTGGATCGACCGGGTCTTCCAATACCAACAACAACGCTGACAAGAAAGTCGATAGTACAACTACAACCAATGAGACAGCGCTTACAAGCAACGGTGTTGTGGGTGGATCGAAAGTGTCCGAAGCCCACCAAATTCTTATGGCTGGGGTTGAAGACGGTGCATTCGATGATGAACTGTGCTTTGTTCAACTCAGCACCACCACCACTACATCCCAACATGCCCCGGCAAAACCCAGGAGTGTGGGAACCCGCACTGTCAGTGCCGGGAGTGGAATGTTGGACCACCGCGTCAACCGCGAGTTGGAGTACATGTTCTCACAGTCAAATGGCAACATAGATCCATATTGGATTCTACTTGACAGCCAGGCCACCTGTAACTGTGTTAGTAACCCATCGCTGCTCCGTGATATCCGCATCCACCCCGAAGGCCGCAAGGTCCGGATCCATTGCAACGCGGGTGTCGTGGTTGTGGACATGATTGGGGAACTTCCAGGGTTTGGTACTGTCTGGTACCAAGAAGTTGGAATGGCCAACATCCTGTCACTCAGCTTGGTGTCGGATCAGTATCGTATCACTCTAGATACCGCTATCACCCAGTCCTTCTTTGTTCACAAACCCGATGGCACCACCCGTCGGTTCGATAGATCATCAAACGGGTTATATTACTGTGACCTAAGGGAGACAGATGGCACCATTCTCGCTATTACATCTGTGGAGGGGCAAAAGAAACTGTACTCAGACCTAGATGTTCGGCGGGCCACTAAGGCCCGCAAGTTACAAGACTCCATGGGGTTTCCCAGCATTAAGGACTGCCTCAAGATTGTCGACAATAATCTACTCCTAAACTGTCCAGTCACCCGACAGGACATCAAAGTTGCTGAAGACATCTTTGGCCCCAACACCAATGTGATCAAAGGCAAGGCTGCCTGACAGCAGCCCACACATGTCGGGGAGGATGTGGACCCTATACCGACCGACATCCTGATGCGATACAGGTCTGTGGCTCTTAGCATTGACATCTTCACGATCAATGGAATCAAGTTTTTCAGGAGCGTGTCACGGCACCTGTACTTCCGGACTGTCCGGGTCATTGAAGACTCATCTCAGACCACCATCCTCCACACGCTTGCAGCCATCATTGGCCTCTACGCAACACGTGGGCTGGTTGTGACAGTAGTGTCAGGGGACAATGAATTCAACTGTCTTGAGGAATCTCTGCTGTCCAGGGACCCACCGGTCCGTTTTGAAGGAGTGGGCCGTAATCAACATGAGCCGTATGTAGAGTGAGACAACCGAACATGCAAGGAACGCATTTGCTGCATGTTTGTGTTGGTTCCATTCAAGCGACTGCCTCGGAGAGTTACCATCGACATGGTGTTCACCGCCATCTTCTGGCTGAACAACTGATGCAATCGTGTAGGAGTGTCTGACACTATTTCACCCCGACAAATGATGACAGGAGTCTGCCTGGACGCAGCAAAACACTGTAAGTTTCAATTTGGGGATTACGTCCTTGCACACGATGACACCAGTGACAGCACAATGAACCCACGGGCACGCGATGCAATCTACTTACGACCAACCGGAGACCGGAGTGGAGCCATGTACCTCTTTGATCTCAACACCGCTCGTCAAATCTGACGACGCACTGCTACCGGAGCACACATGACAAACACAGTCATTGAGCGAGTGGAGGCCATTGCGGCCAAACAGAATGCTCCAATTGGTATAATGTTTGGAGACAAGAATGCCCAAACAACAATTCTCGACCTGGACACCAAGTCAGTAGGATCTGACGATGGCGCCTCCGACTGTTTGTTCACGCCAAGCAAGGCGCACCCAGAGGAGGACATCGTCTCAGTCAAAGCTTTGGACCCCAAGGAACTCAATGAACTGCAACAAGATCAGATCCAGTACGCAGACGCTCCCGACGTTGATGCCAACAGTCACCATGGTGAGCCCCTTGATGTACAAGATCCTCATGAGGAAGAGCCAGCAGCCCCTGCAGTGAGTGATGTGGATGGAGACGCTGATCTGAGCACATCAGACAACAACGGGTCCTGCGAGGATGACGGGTCTGTTGAGCCGGCCAGCGCGGAAAACACGACTGACTTTGCCTGTGAACTTGAGAACAATGCTGACGGGGCCAGCCTGTCGAGCGCATGCAGCACCGATCATGAGCCGGACAATCGTATGGAGGACCCAACCGGTGACACCACTCACGACTCCCCCAACACAGTGGACGATAATCTAGAAAAAAATCCCAATATCGATACATCTGACAATGTTGGAATGGACCATGGCCCTGAAACTTTCCCTCGCATTACCCTCAGGCCACACGTCACATGCGGCCACAACAAGTATGGGCCAAACGAAGGATACCACCCCAACGTCCATCATCAAAGTCTCACCACAGTCCACTCGAACGTGTTTCACGGAGGATTCCAACGGGCTGTAGACAAGTTGGAAGCTGACCAAGATAAGTACATGTTCATATCCAATGCCATAGCCACATACAACAATATCGATGCCTCGCTAGTAACCAAACAATACGGTATTAAGGCCAGGCTGAAGCTGTTTGGCACAGCTGGCATCGAGGCGGTCATGGCTGAGCTTGCACAGTTACACACCCGGAAGGTGGTGTACCCTGTTCACATCAGGGACATGACTCGCGATGAGGTCACACGCGCCCTCCCATACTTGATGTTCTTGAAAAGGAAACGTTGTGGAAAGATCAAAGCGCGGGGGTGTGCTGATGGGCGATCCCAACGCGACTTTATCTCTCAAGAAGACACATACTCACCCACTGTCTCCCTCCATGGTCTCATGCTAACTTGTCTGATCGACGCAATTGAAGGTCGGGATGTTGCCACTGCAGACATCCCAGGAGCATTCCTTCAAACCCCAATGTCGGCAGGGGAGGTTGTTCACATCCGGTTTGATGGGCCAATGGCAGAGCTGCTCCGCCGCATCCATCCTACCCTCTACAACAAGTATATCCTACAGGGACGACAAGGTGGGCAAGTTCTCTACACCCAAGCTGACAAGGCTATCTATGGCACCCTCTGCGCGGCCCTGTTATTCTGGGAGAAGCTGTCAGGACAGCTGACCACATGGGGGTTTGAACTCAACCCCTACGATAAATGTACCGCTAACAAACTTATCAATGGATCACAGTGTACCATTGTATGGCATGTTGACGACCTCAATATATCCCACAAGGACCCAGAAGTGGTGACTGCAGTGTTAGGTGATCTTGACAAGGTGTTTGAGGTAGAAACCCCCCTCACAGTGACCAGAGGTCAGATCCATGACTATGTTGGCATGACCATTGACTACAGTGAACCCGGAAAGGTTAAGTTCAGCATGTTCGACTACCTTGAAGGAATCATACATGACCTCCCAGAAGAGCTTACTGAAGGAAGAACGATTCCAACACCAGCATCAGACCACTTGTTCAAGGTGAATGCCGAAGGGGACAAGCTGAAGCTCATTGATGCTGAAATATTTCACAAACATGTGGCACAACTCTTGTTTGCCAGCAAGAGAGCCCGACCCGGCATACAGACGTCAATTGCATTCCTATGCACGCGAGTGTCCAGTCCAGATTCGGATGACTGGAAGAAGCTTCGAAGAGTGTTGGGATACATTTGCGATACCATCTTCTTGCCATTGGTGTTGGGGTGGGACAACACTGGAAATGCCTACTGGTATGTCGATGCATCGTTTGCAGTACATTCTGACATTAAGAGTCACACAGGTGCGGTGCTCACATTTGGACAAGGAGCTGTGCTGGCTCTATCCACTAAGCAAAAGCTCAACACCAAAAGTTCTACCGAAGCCGAATTGGTGGGTGTGGACGACTCGATGCCATACAACCTATGGTGTTATTACTACCTTCAGTGGCAAGGATATGCCGCACAGACCGAACATGGAACGGCCTCAAGCCATTCCAGCCACAAGCTTGGCACCAACAACATACTTAATCAGGACAACACAAGCGCGATGAAGCTGGAGATGAACGGTAAATCCTCCAGTACTAAGCGGACCAGACACATTAATATCCGGTACTTCCTCGTTACTGACAGGGTAAAGAAAGGTGAAATCACCATAGAGTATTGCCCAACCGGTGACATGATCGCGGATTACTTCACCAAGCCACTACAAGGTTTGCTGTTCCGCAAATTTCGAAATGTTATTATTGGTATAACAGACACAGAGTATCTCCAATACAAGTTTCAGTATGAGGAGGCTCGCAAACGGCGCATCCCATAGCGTCTCTTCACCCATGTCAGATTCCTGTCATTGGTGAGTAGAAGGAGTGTGTTGATAATGCACCTCATGCGAGCGTGCCGGGGACACTAACAGAGTACTTACGACCTGGCATGCATACATACCTTACCCGCGGACGCGGGAATGAAAGCCAGGTGGCAGTCGTGATTGAAGGAATATGGAATTTCCTCACAATATCATTGGCCAATCAATACTGGCCATCCATCATATTTGTCATTGGCATCCAACCAATTACTAGAGCTCCCCCGATACTTGGATATCCCAAGTGAGCTCATAGTTTAATTACTTGTATCTAACCAATAGGGTTGATTGCACTCTTTAAGGTTTCGTAGTACTAGATTCGATACTGAATTCAACAGTAGTAGTACCGTAAGATTTTTACCCGGTAGTATTATTTCTCTCTACTGCTATTCAGTAAAATATTCGAAATAATAGTAACACAAAGAAACGTTCCACGAGACCAGTTGTTAGTTCGCTAGTGAGTTACTTCGTAGTTCGTGTGAATTGTTTTTCGTTAGTCGTCCGAAGAGGGCGAGAAAACGTCGTGCGGCATCCGCAGCACCTTCTTGTAGTCGCCCCTTCGAAAGCTGGGATGGGAATAGGTTTTCTTTTTGCTTCGGTGTCTCCGACGCGGAGAGGGAGTGGGAGTATCCTGGGCGTCGGCCTTTTGGAACCCAAAGCGTCGGAGGCTGTCGTAGAACCGATCGCTGCTCGTTCCCTTGCGCGAATGCAATGGGAACACCACGGATCGGAATTTTGCTAACGGGAGGGGAAAGGGAGGAGTCAGAAAACACGAGGGGGGGGGGGGGGGGGGGAGAATTGGAAGCAAACAAGACAGAGAGAAAGAAAAGTCGTGAGTGACTAGTGGAGGATACCGGTAGCACAGCCCTACATATATACATACACACGGACACGCGCCCGCGCGCGCACACACCTTCGTCGTGAACGCAAAAGGATTCGCCATCTTCGTTCCAGGACAAAACGTGATCGATTGACTGATAGGGTGCGGTATTCAGGACGTGGTAGAGTTCCTCTGGGAAGGTAAAGTAATACCCGAGATCAAAGTTTGCACGGGGCTCGTCCTCGCCGGTTACTTCGTCGAGTTCTTTCAGCTTCGATGCGACCTGGGAGGCGGTTTTGGTCTCGATGTAGACCGCCATCATTTCCGCAGCGCTTGCTGCGGAATCACTACTCGGTTCGTGCTCCTCTTTGTCCCGGTCGCTGCTACTGCTGCCGCTGCCGACGCCGTGATAAAGAACCCTGGCCTCCGTCAGCAAGGCCCGGTCGGTTTCCGACCACTTTCGGGTTGGCTTTGGGAGTTTTTCCTTGTGCCCCTGCACGGCGGTGGCCAGCGTTTCCCGGTTGATATAGACATGCTTTTTGATTTGGGTCGGGCCGCGTGATTTCATGTAGATCGATGCCTTGAGGTAGTTTGTTTCACCAAAGACTGCCAGGGCCTTGGCCAAAACTAGTTCTTCCCCCGGCGTCCAATAGCGGGCTTTTAGGCGGGTACCCTTGCCCGCGGGGGAGATGGTGCGGGACGAGCCTTCGGTAGGATGACCATCTTGGTCTTCGGAGGCGGCAGCATTGGGGGAGGGATCCATCTGTATCCGCTTGGCCGCCTTGTGGATTTTTTTTTTGTGGTGGCGGTAGTAGGAGGCGACTTGTTTGGGGTTCCTCGTTTTCATGAACTCGCTCATTTCCTTGTAGGATCCTCCGTGAAAGGCGTAGGCGTTGACGACCTTTTGCCTTTCTCCCTCGCTCCAGGGACCCGAACGCAACCCATTGTTCCCGTTGTTGTTGTTGCTTTTGTTGTTGTTGTTGCTGCTTTTGTTGTTGTTCTTGCCGTGTGTGGATTCGTCGTTGTCCTCGGCATCCCATCTCGTTCCGACCTTTCCGTTGACCATTCCCTTGCGATCGTAGTCCAGTGGAATGCCTTTGATTTGTTCCATGTCGTTTCGATACCACGTCCAGTACCGGGCTAGTTCCCGATAGGATCGTGTCGGAATGCAGCCTGCCTCGTGGATGTCTTCCAGGTTCCCGCACCCGAATTCGAGCAATCCCACAAAAAACTGGTCGTGTTCCTTCCCGGTCCAGTGGGGAATTTTGGTCCTGGTCTTGGGCTTGACATCCGGTTCCCCGTCGTCATCGTCGCCGTCATTGTCGTCGCTGGTGCTGTCACTGGTGCTGCCGCTGTTTTCGGAAGAGGAGGACGAGGAATCCTCGTCTTCGGACATTTCGTCATCATCCTCTCCGCGATCGTCTTTGGTTTTCGACCTCCGGCGGATCGGTTTGCGGTTGCTATTGTTGTTGCTGTTGCTGTTGCTGTTGTTGTTGTTGCCGCCGCCGCTGCTGCTGCTGCTGTCGTCATCGTCATCGTTGTTGTCGTTCGAGTTGCATCCGCGACTTATTTTATTGGCCCGTGCCACCCTCTTCGTGTTATGGGGACGCTTCGTGATGCAGGAGAACGAGGATTCCTCGTCTTCGGATGATTCGTCTTGATACTTGATTGGATGTCTCGGGCGTTTTGATTTGCGGTTGTTGTTGCTGATGTTGTTGCTGGTGATGTTGGTGTTGCGGTTGTTGGAGTTCGAATCGCATCCCCGGAGGCTCGGGGTGCTGGCCCACGCCGTGCTGGTGTTCTGGTTGAGGAGGTCCGTGATGTAGGATTCCCGAACGTCCTCCGAGTCCCCGTCCGAGTAGACCACTCGGTATCGCCAGCCGATGGCCCGGCCCTTCGACACGTAGCACTTCCCCTCGATGGTGCCCACGAACCACCCCAGGTCGGTCCCGTCCTTCTTGGAGACCATGGGAATCTCGTACCGAAAGCCGATGTCGTACTTGTGCTCGGGGAGTGGGTCGGTGTCGATCTCGTGGTGCTCGAGATCCTCCCGGTCGCCGTCCTCGTACTCGATGGAATAAAACTTGGTTTCCGGGTGGTACGAGCGGACGATTCCCGGAAACCAGGCCCGGATGCTGTTAAAGTACTTTTTGGTGCGGGTGCCGACGGGATACACGGGGAGGGAGGAGGAGGAGGAGGTCGGATCCGTTGCAGCAGCAGTGGTGGTCGGATCGGGAACGGGAACCGGAACGGAAATCGCCGTGGTTGGTGTTGGTGTTGGTGTTTGGGCAGTGGTTGGTGTTGCATCCGACAACAACACAACCGCGGTGGTGGTGGTGGTGGCGGTGGCCTCCGCCGGGGCTTTGATGGGATCGGTTCGAGGTCGCTTGCGGGCAGCAACAGCGGTAGCACCAGAAGCGTTCGGGATCCGCCTCCGCTTGGTCTTGCTGGAGAGCGAGTCTGGCTCCGAAGGACTGCTACTATTATTACTACGCGTCGTCGTCGTCGTCGTTGCTGCTGTTGACGTTGTCGGGTTTGGTTTGCCAGATTTGGAGGGTTCTTCTGTCGGTGCTTGTGGTTCTTTCGGCAACGGATTTTGGTTTGATTGTGTGGGTAGTGATGGACTCTCTCGTTTGCTGATACTGTTTTTGGTTGGGGCTATGGTTGCACTGGTCTCGGTGCTAATATTGTTGCCGTCATTATTGTTGTTGATGACGATGTTGTTCTTACCGATGTTGTTCTTACTGCTGTTGCTATTGCTGGTGTTACTACTGTTGCTGCTTTTGGTTGAGGCGATGGATGTACCGGTCTTGGTGCTAATATTGTTGTCATCGCTATTGTTTCTGTTTCTGTTGTTGCAATTCTCATTCGCGCCGTGTTTGTTGTTGCTTTGTTTGTTGCTAGGATTCGTGTTAGTGACAGTACCATTCGGCTGTTGCTGGTGGTGTTGCTGGTGGTTGTTGGGATGCTTCTGCTGCTTTTTCTGGTGTTGTTGTTGCTGTTGCTGTTGCTGTTGCTGTTGCTGTTGCGGCTGCTGATGTTGTTGATGCTGCTTTTTCTGTTTCTGCTGGTGTTTTTCCTGTTTCTGTTTCTGTTGCCGATGTTGCTGTGTCTGCTGCTGCTGTTTTTTCTGTTTCTGTTCCTGTTGTTGTTGCTGCTGCTGCTGCTGATGATGATGATGATGAGGATGATGTTGTTTCTGTTGTTGCTGCTGCTGCTGCTTCTGCTCCTCCTCCTTAACCGCAGCGGCGGCGGCTTCGATGGCAGCAACGGCCGATCCCAGGACCATCAAACCCGTCGAACACTGCCTGTCGTGCTGCTCCATTCCGTTCAATTCCATTTCGCTTCGCTTCGCTTCGCTTCGCTTGTGGTGGGTGCTAGCGCTGAGAATACACCGTTCCGATGCAATTCGACGCGATGCGATGCGATGCGATGCGGTTCAAAACCTCTATGCTCACTGCGTACCGGTTACAACTACCTTAGTAAACCTTTCAGATGAAGAAGTAACTTACGGTACTATGGATAGCGGGAACCGGTATTGTGCCAGGTATCGACCGGACGAGTTACTAGAGGCCGATTGGGAAGATTCTAGAAAAGCGCCGGTAGCAAACGTACAGACGTACGGACATTCGGAGATACACACAAATGAGACACACCAACACACATACGACTAACAGGCAAATAAGCGAGCTGACTCGCCGAATCGCTAAAGGTGCGCTAATAGTGCACCAATAGAGGTTCAATCCAAGAAATCATCTTATATGAAAAACACTCACAAATCTAAATACTAATACTTGAAATCACTGAATACTACTAAAATTACCTAGTGGACTACACGTGTAAACGTGTTAGTGAAGTAGTAAACTCACGAGAGCAAAACTAGAGTTTATCAGACCCAAATGGACTCACAGAGTCTGGGTAACAAAATGAAAGCTGATTGCCGACTGATCATCAGTTAATCACCGTCTGAAGCCAAAGGCTGGACGTTAAAGACACTCCTCAACAGAAGAGACTCAGGCGCTTAGAAGGTTAACAACACTAGCGCAGCAGAGCACACCAGGCTAATACCCATGGCTTCTACTGAGGTTTGTAAGGGAGAAAAGAGCACCAAAAGATTGTTATTCACCTAAGGAGACACTTTCAAGAGATCCCCATCGATGGGGATAGCAAAAAGATGTGTCAAAACCTACAATAGCCAATTAACGGCCGGAATAATGTGATGTACGTGTGTTCAGTACTAGGAACCACATAACGGCTACAAAAGAACCGTTAATAGAGAGAGGCACGCGACCTCGGGAACGTGACCTCAAAAACAAATCAAATGGGAATCAAATTTAATTCCTACAGAAAAGAGCCCAAGTATACTCACTCGTATACAAATGATATGATAACAAAACCAGCCGAGGTAATATACATACCCAGTATTGGATAAACACATACACAAAAAGTAGAAAAGACGAAAAATGCCGAACCAAATATTTAATAAGAGACGAACAAATATTCGATACCGTTTCAATAAAAGGGAAACAACTGTTGAGCTTAAGTATAGAGGAACTGAAAAATTAGAGTTCGGATAGGAATCAATCCTCATACCGTGGAAATGAACCTGTTTACTAGCAAAAGCGTGTGGAAAAGAAAATACTCCACAAGTTGCTTCAGAACTCAGAAAATCACAATTACAGCTTCCTCACGAAAGCAAAAGATAACAACCTCCTTGTTACAAGCCTAATTCCTACAACATACTCCAAAACAACACCATGGCGCCACCAACCAGAGCTCAACTGGCCGCAACCGCGGCAGCGGCAGCAGCAGCGGACGCGGCGGCAACGGAGGCAGGAGGTATCCTGGTCAGCCTACTACCTCCATCGGTAACAACAAGGTTGGACCCGGAACAGCTTGAGCAACTTACAAGATCTTTGGTCGCAAGGCTATCAAGCAGGAACTTATCTCTATCATCCACAGCAAGAGAAGCCAAGGAAAGGGCAGAGGCCAATCTTGGCATCCCTGGCTACGCAGGGGAAAGGGCGCTAACAGCAGCTGAAGTCTGTTTCAGGAAGATCCTCGAGTCCTTTGGAGTCAACAGGCCTACAGCCGACGAAATCTTCAGACATGGGTACTCCAACACGAAGGCTGTTGCAGATCTCGATTCAGAAGGGATCAAGTCTTTCCTAGGATCACTAAGCAAGGCGAAACACCATCTATGCCCGGATCCACAAGAAGTCTTTATTGGTAGAGCATTTGGCGATTGACTGAAGCTGTTTGTGGCTTGGATTAGGTTCCAACCTATAATAGGCGCAACGGCCACCAAAGTGGACTGGATAAAGGACCCAACGGCCAAGATAGATACACGGGAACGCTTGAGATCTACAAAGGAGGACAATGAAAATACAGCAGTAAAGGATCTGACACTACCCGGCAAACTGACTAGGATGTCAAAGTTCAGGGAATTTGATGAGAACTTACGCGAATACCTACGGCATAAGAGGGGTGTCACCAAAACATCCCTACTCTACACAATAAGACAACAATCTACAGTCAGAGAAACCGACAGGTGTGGAACTGTCGGTCCGGGCCCAGACAACGCATACTCCAACTGGACTGAGTATGCAATAAGATGCACGATCCATGCCAACTCTCATTGGTCCAAAGACAACAATACTCTTTGGGGAATATTGTTTAAGTTGGTAGGGTCCGGACCTGGCTGGTCCTATATACAAAGCTTTGGGACCAAAAACGGGGTAGGAGGCGATGGACGTAAGGCGTATTTCGCCCTCTACTCTCAGGCATATGAAGAGACCAACATAAAGCTGATTGTTGAAGCCAAACGGCAATTTATCCGGGAATCAGTATACACAGGGGATTCCAAACACCACAATTTTGACAGGCACAAGAGGCTATGGCACGATGCAAAGCAAACCTTGATAAGATACAAGGCATTCCTGCCCGAGGATCAGTTTGTGTATGACTTCATACGATCCCTACAGGATGTACGACTCGAGCAATCCATCCCAATCGTAATAACAGAAGGGTCTGACTATTACGCAAATTTTGAGAAAGCTTCGGCGTATCTTACCCGGGCACTCGGAGTAAAGAAACTCCAGAACCAACCAAACAAGAGGGGTCGGAACGTGTCAGCCTTCACTCACAACAAAAAGAGGAAAGGTGACAACAAACGCGGCAACTCCTCTTCCAGCAAGCCACAAGGCAACAACAACACCAGTAGTGGTGGCTCAAAAGCACAACCAGGGACCTATAAAGGGCCCATTGAATGCAAGTTCTATCCACAAGAAGTATGGTTAAGCATGTCTAAAGAACAGCAGCAAAGAGTCCGAGCGCTAAAACAAGCAAAAAATGCAAGCAATAGCGGGGGCAACCAACAATCAAAAGTGGCAGCAGCCACTGCTGCAAACCCTCCCAATAACTCCAGTTCAGCGGGAAACCAGTTTGGCTGTCACAGCCATATTGGAAACGGGAATAGAAATTGATTCGCCGGCCGGGGCCTTAAGATAGAACCTTAGGTAGGCCGGCCGATAATCCATCTCAAAGAGATGACCCAGTCATCCAGTGTTAAGCCAGGCCGATGCGAGCTGGATAGCCACGCAGACACGACTGCAGCGGGATCTAATATGGTATTACTCGATCCACTGGATTCTATAATGATATTTGCTGATGTTGCCCCATTTTCTGATGTGTACTCACCAATGAAAGATGTTCCTATTGCCCGTTGTGCTACTGCTTGGACAGATCCAACGGACGGTATCACATACATATTGGTATTCGGACAGGCCCTCTACTTTGGAGAATCACTACAGCACAGTCTGATATGCCCAAACCAAATCCGAGAATGCAATTTGAATGTGGTTGAAGACATACCAAGAAGATACTGCAATTCTTCCAGTCACAGTCTTATCTTTCGGTCCAAAGGTTTTGAATTGACAATACCATTGCTAGTTGACGGCATTCTGTCATACTTTGACACACGCAAGCCAACACGCCGCAAACTCGATACATGTGACCAAGTCCTTGCAACCGGCACACATACCTGGGACCCATACGCCCCCCACTTCGAAGAAGACGAAGAAGCAGCCAACACGTCTTTCCCATGAGTGGTGGCAGCCCTCTCAGGGGGAGGACCGACTGGCACAGTCAAGTCTTGGATACAATCCACAGACAACCCTATACACATCAACGTAAAACACAAAGATTATTGACTCAGATACCTACAGAAGATCTGTACAACCCGTACTCAACGGCCGGGGTATACTCAACAAGAGATTGGCGACCGGTTACACTCAGTTTTTGTTAAGAGTACCTGGGGACGGAGAAAGCTCGGAGATACTCCAAATTTCAGCTACTTCAACCAAAACTTCAATTTCACTAACAGAGGAAGAGCTTGCCATCCAAAAGGAAGCAAAAGCTCGGACAAAAGAAAGAAAATTACTCCAACGCCAGCAAGATGTGATAGATAAGGAAACTTCCCTAGAGAAGAGGTCATTTATCCGACGCGGACAATGGGGACTTCCGATAAGGATTCCGGAGAAAGTGGACAGATATGATTCAGAAGCCATTGCAAAGATGTGGAACATCAGTGTTAAGAGGGCCAAAGAAACGATTAAGGTCACTACCCAGGAAGGCATAAGAAACCTTACGCAACCAATCACCCGCAGGCTAAAGACCCAAAAGTGGAGAAACAGAAAAGTACTTAAGGGTCGGTGGTTCGCTGATACCATGAAGTTCAAAGTACCGAGTATCATTCGGAATGATACCGACTGCACAGATCTTTACCAATAGGAAAGGATATGTGGTGTTCTATCCAGTAAGAGGGGAGAAACGATGCCACGATGGACAATCTTGCTTCATAAATGAGGTAGGAATACCGGAACATCTTGTCACTGATGGGGCAAAGGCCCAAGGAAATCATGAGACACACAGCACTGGATGGACTAGGCTTCGATTGGAGTATCACATTCGCCAAACCTATATACAGCCCCATTGTTGGTGGCAGAATACGGCAGAACACAGTGCAGGGGACCTGAGGAGATCAATCCGATTGATGACTTCTAAGAAAGGAAGTCCGAGGAGGTGCTGGGCCTTTTGCGGAATGTTGGCGGCCGGAAGGTTAAGTAACACCGCATCTGGGGATCCATCGGCTATGGGAAGGACCGGATTTGAGTTAGTCCATGGATGTACTCCGGATATAACCCCATACATGATACACGATTGGTATGATTTCATCCGGTGGTACAACCTACAGGATAAGTCGGAGAAATACGGACAATGGCTGGGCCCATGTGGAGATACTTATGGAGGTGGCGATTGTCACTATGTATTGTATAAGACTGGAAAAGTACACATAACAAACGGCACACGGCCTATATCTGAAGTGGAATGGAAGCACCCAGACACTTTCCTGCAGTTGGAGGAACACAACAAACTACTTAATGAAAGGATCGGCGATGAGGCGAAGCCCTCGGATACTTACCTGGAAAACGAGCTAGGGGAACCACCCTTGGGCCTATTCGATGGCAAATATGAGGGTGAGGACAAGGTACTTATGGCTGAGCCAGAGGCATCATCCCCGGACATCGATGATTTAACCAACAATCTTGACAAGTACCTTGGAAGCCAAGTGTTACTGCAGATAGGGGACCAACGGATTCGCGGTACGGTTAATAACCGGTACAGGGACGCAAGTGGGATCCTAGTTGGAGAAAAGAATAACAATCCACTCCTAGACACAAGATCCTACGAGGTTTCTATGCCAGATAGATCCATAGAGATCTACACGGCAAATGTGCTTACGGAGAATCTCTATTCCTCCGTGGATGACGAGGGGCGCATGTACTGTCTCCTGAACGAGCTACTTGACTATGAAAAGGATAAAGAGGCTCTGACAATACAGCAGGCAACTATCACTACTAAGTCCGGACAAACACGGACTAAGCCAACAACCAAAGGGTGGAGAATCTTGGTCAGTTGGAAAGATGGAACTTCTTCTTGGGCAAAGTTAAGTGACATGAAGGAAAGCTTCCCCGTCAAAACGGCTCTGTTTGCCAAGGAACAAGGCATAATAGATGAGCCAGCTTTCAAGTGGTGGGCCTATTGGGTAATTCAGAAGAAAGACCGGATTATCTCCAGCGCCAAGACCAAATATTGGACCAAATCCCATAAGTATGGGGTTAGACTACCGAAAACAATTGCTGAAGCAAGAAGGATAGATGAGGAATCCGGCAGTGACTATTGGGCCCGGGCTATTGCAAAAGAAATGAAGAACAATTTCATAGCCTTCGAGTTCAACGACAAGGACAAAGTACCGGTGGCACATACAAAAATCACTATGCACATGGTATTTGACGTGAAAATAGATCTAACTCGGAAGGCCCGACTTGTTGGCAACGGGCATAAAGTGCCCGAAATATCACGGGAGTATACATACTCAAGCGTGCCCAGCAGGGATTCAGTCCGGATGTTCTTCCTAGTCGCTGCACTTAATGACCTTGAGGTCTTAAGTGCTGACATCCAAAATGTATACTTAACCGCACCAATTAAGGAAAAGTACTACACAGTGGCTACACTGGAACAAGGGTTTGCACCGGAGTTATGTGGAAGGCCCTGCAAAATTGTAAGAGCTCTGTATGGTTTACCAGTCGCGGGCGCATCATTTTGATCCCATCTGTCTGAGCACTTGGACTTGGATATAAGTCTTGCAAAGCAGATCCGGACGTATATATGCGGCCGGCTGTAAAGAAAGGAGGCTCGGCATATTACGAATACTGTGTGGCATATGTGGATGATATCCGTGTATGTGGAATGGATCCGAAGTTCCAAATGGATGCAATCGAAAGACAATTCAAACTGAAGGATGGGACCGTTGAACCACCCACCTTCTACCTAGGGGCAGACATCGGCAACACGTCTGTTGATGGGGCTGAGTACTGGTCCATGTCTTCAACTAAGTATACGTCCAAAGCCATTAAATCTGTTGAGGAGGAATTGAGTAAAGGGCAATATGCCTTCAAGATACTCCCAAAATCTGCAAAATCACCATTGGTAACTGGATATAGGCCTAAAATCGACGCCTCACCGGAACTTGGTTCGGAGAAACAAAACTATTACCAGGGTTTAATAGGTATACTCCGTTGGATATGTGAACTCGGAAGGCTAGATATCGTAATGCCTGTTTCACTTATGTCCTGGTATCTTGCACAGGCCCGAGAAGGGCATCTAAACCAATTGTTTCATTTATTCGCATACTTAAAGAATTACAGCAAATCAAAGTTGGTGTTTGACTGCTCCATCCCAGAACTTGACGAATCAGTATTCCATGAATGTGACTGGGCTGAATTCTATCCAGAAGCGGGGGAACTAATTCCTCCAGATATACCCGAGCCACGAGGAAAGGCCGTAACTACCACATGTTTTGTGGACGCCAACCACGCCCGTTGCAAGGCTACTAGGAGATCTCATACAGGAATCATCATCTTTGTTAACAGGGCACCAATCCTATGGTTCTCTAAGAGGCAAACAAACGTTGAAACATCCACGTTTGGCTCAGAAATTGTGGCACTCAAGATCGCAATTGAAATGGTAGAAGGCCTACGATACAAGCTCAGAATGATGGGCATACCTATAGAAGGACCGACCAACATGTATTGTGACAATGACTCGGTTGTTAAGAATGTAACACACCCGGAAAGCCCTTGTAAGAAGAAGCACAACAGTATTGCTTACCACAAAGCGCGCGAATGCATCGCGGGAAAGATTATCCGGATTGGCAAGGAACCCGGTGAAACTAATATTGCAGATCTACTCACTAAGCTTATGGGTGGAGTAAAGCTATTCTCCTTATGTAGGAGATGCATGTGGAGGTGCAAATAAAAGGACCAACCCTTAAGGTATCTTCTACAAGTGCTTAACACTATGAGTACGAAGACACGGGGACTCTAGAAAAGCGCCGGTAGCAAACGTACAGACGTACGGACATTCGGAGATACACACAAATGAGATACACCAACACACATACGACTAACAGGCAAATAAGCGAGCTGACTCGCCGAATCGCTAAAGGTGCGCATAGTGCACCAATAGAGGTTCAATCCAAGAAATCATCTTATATGAAAAACACTCACAAATCTAAATACTAATACTTGAAATCACTGAATACTACTAAAATTACCTAGTGGACTACACGTGTAAACGTGTTAGTGAAGTAGTAAGCTCACGAGAGCAAAACTAGAAGATCGACCGAATCTACGAGTCTACGAACAATATCTTTCCGTACCGTACGTACGAACGGTACATACCGGTAGGGGTCATAAGTTTAGAGGGGCGCGACATACCGTCTATTCGTCGTCCGTTTTCGCTGCATAAAATTGTAGAAATAATGAGTGATTACCCCCCCCCCCCCCCACACCCACACACACACACACACACACAGAGTGAACTACACTGTGTATGAAATTGTGTGCTATTGAGATTTAGGATCTACGATGACTTTGAGATACTTCCAGATGCTTCTCAGCTAGTTCTGTGATAAGATTGGACAAAAACTGTGTTCTTTGATAATCAGAATTCGGCTGAGACTTCAAGGAGAAGATTATGATCTTGATGTTTGAATACAATTGAACAATGACTGATGACTGGGAATGTGTCAGTGACTCATGACTGATGTTGTGTGTCGTTGATGCATGACTGGACTGATGGAGTGTGTCAGTGGCTCATGATTGAAGTGTCTGTGCGTTGTTCAAATACTCTGTAGTTAATAAAAAATATTCACGAGTGAATAGATTCTTGAATAGATTTTTGGCGCACCCAAGGGACGAATATTTTTATTAACTGACAAATTTGGAAGTTGGAATCCCTAAATAAGAACCAGGAACTGTCTGTTTAATCACTAGTACCCGTTGGGTGACTGAAATGTTTGATTTTAAGATTCCGTTGGTATTTATTGTTGTCGGCAAAAAATACGGACTTTGTCGGCATCAAATTCGATTGAAAAAGCCGACAAAACGAGACAACGACCGAGGTGCAGAAATACAACCGAGGTGCAAGAATCCAGAGTAACAACAGAGACACGATTACCTTGGTGATTGAGTCTTAGAATCAAGCGCACCTCCACTACTTGAGAACCCTTAAGTGGTAAAAACGATATCACCTAAGGCTACTATTAAATTCCTTTCGTGTCCAGAAGTACCAAAGCTACATGACGGTAGATATTATATTCGTACAAATCAATGAGTCCCGTATCAACCAAAGTAATTGATTCCCACGGCATATCGATTCCCACAGAGCATCGATTCCCATCGCGCATTGACGGTGAGCAATCTCTGTTTTATAGTATTGCCCTTGTTCTTCGGTGAGCAAACTCTGATTTCATAAAGTTTCATACGAGCTACGGGAGCAATTCCTGATCATAATGATAAACATATCATAGGATCTTCCTAACGGAACAAGAGAAGAAAACCGTTGGTGTGTGCTTCTCACACAATATATATATACATACAGATATATACGGTCAACGACCAATGCATGTACGGAAATAATCAGCGAGTAATCCCATCACTACGCAACAGCAGTTGCAACGTATTTCATCTCAATAAAAGAGACATCTTGCGTTTCAGCAAGATTTCACTTTATCTCATACTTTTAACATTCAACTGATTTATATCCCAAAATTCACACTAGTTGCTACAACTACCTGTAATCTACATTACTAAGGTCTGTCTTGCTGTATCTGAACAAGTTCACAGTAAGAAGAGATCCGGCGTTTCCATAGTCTTGCCTGTAGTCCGATTATCCGTTGTCAAAAGTATCCAACCACAATTGCCACGCGTAGAGTACAATTGTTTGTCTACTAACACACTAACGCAGCAGTGCTGTTCTTCAGAAGCCTTTGAATCAGACTCTCAGCAGATCAGATTCAGAAGGAAAATAATAGCTACAAACAAAAGAGGATAATCGGTTAGAATAAGACATATCCAAAGACCTGACCAATAAGTAAACACTTGGAATCCTTGAGTATGTTCAAAAGAATATACTTGATTGCAATCAAGAAAATAAATACCGATTCCCGATGGGCCCCATCTAGCATATATACCACAAACAACCATACTCCCCATGGGACAAGAAACACTTAACCTTGTAAGGAACCAATACCATCAAATGACCGATACAGAAAGACCAGCACACGACACTAACACAGCAACAGCAGCGACAGTATCGGTACAATGAAGATGACAGTAACAAATAACCGGGGAAGATCTCTACCATGTAAAATACAGCAGAGAGCCCGGATACAGTAAAAATACACGGTAAAATAAGAGCGTCTCTCTGAGCTCACATCTCTTTAAATTTAAAATATTTGTTATACCTATCCGGTCGATTTTTAGAGTTACAACAGGTTATAGAGCCCTAATCACTTACACTTGTGTCCCGCAAGAGCACTAGTGTTTACCTTAAGCTACCTATCTCCGGCCGTTCAGCACCTCCACTGTTGGTTAAATCCAGAGGAAATTGTGTGCTTAGCTCCCTGTGCGGCACATTCTCGGCCTCCCCCCCCCCATCTCATTCTTTCTTTCTCTCCTTTCACCTCCCTGCTCGCGAATCAAGGGGTGTAATACCAATCCTCCTACAGGAATCTTCTTTTGTAATCCACGACCAAGCTCCAGCAAATACCACACTCCAAAGAAACATTCTGGACATCTGTGACCGGCAGGCAAGGTTAATTATTGTCATTGCTCTCGTCGACGAACGGACACCAAGGTTCATCATTGCCGTCGACATTATCGCCATAATTAATTACCGTCCTGATCACCATAACGACAGATTAATTCAGAATCTCCTTCATCAATCAATCGGATCGAACGCTGCCATAGAAACGCCGGCATTGACGATGGCGACGATGACAACTCTTTAATTACATCCCAAGAACAGTTTTCTCCACCATCGACGACGATATCAAGATACCGAAACCATGCCGACTCCATTTGACTGGACTCCAATCTTTGGAATCGAATTTCGATTTGCGAGCGCGAGCGCTAGTAATCCAACTGCGGCCACTTCCCTTAACAAAGCCTACTCTGAAATCATTGGCAAAGATGAACTCTCAGAATCCTTTGTGACCCGCGAGGATGAAGAAGAAGAAGAAGAAGAAGGTCTACTAGAAATAGCCCCGGATCCACAACTCCACATCCTCAATTGCATCGCAAAGGCGATTGCCATCAACCTAGTGGACCCACCAATGGATGAAATAACAAAAGGCCACATCGCCAATCTCCTCAACAAATGTGTCGTCAAGCATGTCCGAAATGGTGGATCTACTAAGCGCATGAGATACAAAACAGACTTTGACGCCGCCGCAAAGCATGCCATTTGTACCAACACCAATGATGAACCCACTGTCGTAATTGAACTCACCATTACACACTGGAAATTCAAGAAGAAATGGCGCCCTGACCTATTCATGGAAGCCTTCACCGGAGACCCACCATCCAATGATGAAGATAATGTCCCCGTTGTGGATACGCCTACAGAAGCCATTCCTCCTACCGAAATGGGACAACTGACTACCCTACTACAACAATTGGTCAACAATGGCAACAACATCAACAACAACTCCAGCGCCAACCACCAAGGGGCACTTCCATGGAATCCCAGAAAATTACCTCCTATGGTCCAGGAAAGATACAACAGAAGAGAAGAGTTCCTTACCAGCGACAAGATGAAATACTTTGAAATCACTTCTACAGATGCAGCAGGAGATGAAGTGACTGTCAAACAAAATTACTACCTGCATAACCTAGGCAGCGGCAGGAACGATCAACGCCTAGTCACAAGAAGTGGTGATTGTTTTGATCTAACCAGAGCTTCAGATAGATCCAAAGAGGCAGCGCAAGACAAATTATTCCTTACAGGCTTCCCACAACTAAAGAACTCTACAGCTCCTCAGGTTTGCAAATGGTACAGGGAGGTCACTGCTCATGCACAGCAACACCATATTTATGTCCACCCATACTACCTCTACAGACGCAAAGCTGATCATCTAAGAGGGTTCACAATTGGTGAAACCTATGTGGCTGACCTCCCAGCAAGATATGAATTGGCCATTCATGAATGAGGAAACCTAATCTACACTGCCCTCAGAACAGATAAAGTCATCCCTGAATCATGCAAGAGTGTGAAAGCTGCAATCCAGAGCTTTGAAGGTGGACAGGGATACGAATCTCTCTTTAGTGTGATTGCCAAGACACATACCAACTCAGAAAGATCATCATACAAAGGAAAAATGGTGAGAAGCCCACCAAACCAGGAGCAAGATGAGTCACTTGAGGAATATTTTTTTAGGTACAAAGATTATCTCAGGCTCCGGGTATTCCTGCACAATCAACCCAGCACAATCAGTTCAATGGAAGAGGTAAGCAACATTATTGAAGGAGCAACTCTATCTTATGAATTGCAAAAGAAAACAGAGGACGAACGCGAGTCAGATGATCAATTCAAGCAAGACAAATACAAGGCAGGAAGACTTCTCCGAACCCTTCAAACATATGAGCAGGAAATCAAGGCAGACATGAAGCACAAGGACAGAGCCTTCAAATCCAACCTGTCCAAACCAGCTCTTGCAGCTGGGACCAGACCAGGCTCTCGTCAAAATGACCAATTCAAAAACCGTGCAGGCAGCAACAACACTACCAAAACTCCATCAACCCTCACTTCCCACTCAATCAGCCTGATTGAATCACTTGGATACCCAGAGATGGATGAAGCGTCTGACAACCCATTTCTTCATCAAGCCTACTGCAATGCCATCTCTGCATTCGACAAGCAACCCAGTCTTTTTGACACATCCAGAAAATGTATTGTTTGTCACATATCCGGTCATAGCTTTGATAGTTGTCCTGCCTTACAAGATGTTGAGTCACTCAAGAAGCATAGGATTGCCACAGCTGTTTTTCTAAGCAAATGCAATAGAGAAACCCAACAGCTCTTAGACTCTACTCAACGAATCTCCCAGATCAACATTGAAAACAAGGACCAGGACGAAGCCTCCCCAGATGATGAAGCAGAAGACCACAAGATGATCCTCAGGGATTTGACAATGCCACAGCCCCTTCAGTGGAAGGCTCATGCCCCTCCTTGAACTCCAGCAGTGTCAGTTCCTATGAATCGGTTCAGATTGGTGCTGTCAATCTTCTCCCTAGGGACAGCCTCCAGCCCTCAATTCCAACTGATGTCTACTGTGATATGGAATCACTTGAGGTTACAGCCCCTGCATTGGAATCACATTTGGAGACCAATGGAGATCCCAACTTGGACCGAGATAATCCCATCTCAGTTGATACCAACAATGTCCAAAATCTTGTCCCTTCAGATCCAAGAGCAGCTGCATCATACTTTCAACAGGGTGTCAGAGCACAGATCAATACAGGTGCTAAAGTTTCTTGCACAAACCTACTACATATCCTCCATGATTACAAACCTTACACCAAGCTGAGAAAATGTCCAGTCCGGCTAACAGCAGCAATTGGAGGCAAGGCAGCCAGCTGCATCCCTCAAGGATCAGGCTATGTGCATATACCAGCCCCCAATCACATAGGGTATCTTAGAGTCCTCTTCTACTATTCTCCGTCGCTTTCAACAACATTGCTAAGTGAGAATGACCTCTGTGGAATGACATCACACATGAGACAACAATTCAGCGGACAGTCCATACACAAAGCCTTCACAGACACCCATCACCCGTCCACTCAACAGAATGGCCACCTCACCATTATTTGTCATCACAAGCACAACACTGCTCAAAGCATTGTACTTCATGGAGCCATCATTGATGGTCAGTGTTTCACACATCCAGTATTGATTCCAGATGTAGATATTGGATCCCCATATGCAAATTGCGCAACTTCTTCAGCATATGCTTTAGCAACTGACATGGAGTTCAAACAAGTTGTGAGCTTGCCTCCAAAGAAGCCATTAGCAATTTCAGGTATGACACCTACAAAAATCTTGTGGCACTCCAAAAATGCACTGAAGCTGCCAGATTACAGCCTGATACCAGCGACATACCATGGTTTGATGCAAAGTTGTTTTTTACCAAGATTGTTGAAAAACATATCCCTATCCAAGCCATCAAAGCCAAAACCTCCAAGCTCCTTTGGCACCAACGACTTGGCCACCCATGTGATGACTTTCTCTACCAAGCACATAAGCACATTCTGGGAGTCCCAAAGTTCAAGCGCCAAACAAGAATTCTTGATCAATGTCCAACTTGTATCCAGTGTAAACAAACCAAGAATCCTGCTGGGTCCCTTTCCACAAGAAAGGCTACCAAACCTTTTCAGGGTTTGTCTATTGACTTTGCTTTTTCAGGAACCAAATCCTCCAACAGTAAACGGCAGCGCAATTATGTAGGTGTTCATGGTGAGACAGCTTGGATTCTCATCACAGATCACTACACAAATATGAAATATGGCGACACCAGAATATCAAAAACTGCACCTCTTCATTGGCTAGTAGAACATTTTTTCAGTCAGCACAACCCCACTTGCCCCAACAAGTATGTGATAGTGGATCAAGGTGGTGAACTTTATCACAATCCTGACATTCGAAATCTGTTTTCTGCCTTTGGATACTCCATATTCCCCACTGGTGCCGATGCTTCCCATCAGAATGGCACCGTTGAAAGAGCACACCGAACTCTAGCTAACTCAATGGTGCCAACCTACCAATCAAGTTCTGGCCTTTTGCGTTCTAGCACGCACTGCCCTTGTCCAATGCCTTCCCTGAAAGCAACCAGCCCCATTTGCCCTTGGAATTGGCAACTGGCCACAAGGAAAATCTCACTGATTTCAGAACCTTCGGATGCCGCGTTTGGGTTAGGCCTCCAGGCAAGAGATCAATCAAGCTCAAACCAAATTCCAGAAAAGGCGTCTTCTTAGGTTTTGTACCATACACTACCAGAAACATTCTTTGGTATGATACTGAGACACACAGAGTCAAGATTGCCACCCATGTCAGATTTGATGAAGGCATGAATGACCTGCCCCTTGTTGATCTCCCCACGAATGTCAAGCACCTGCTCAGGACTGATGACAACCTTCAACTGCCACCAGAGCCCACTGAGGTATCATCCAGTGATTTCAAGTTTTCCATCTCACCATTTGCAGACCTCACCAATCTCAGGCTCTCCACTTCCGGCTCCTGTCAGGATCAAGCATTTGGTCTCCGGTATGCCAATGATTCACTACTTGGCAGAGCCTATGTCACTGATATTCTTCCCAAAAGTCCTGCCTCCAAGCTCTACTCCTCTCATAAGAAGTCACTTTCCAAAGCTACAAGGTGCTTATATTGTATCTATCAATGACAACCGTGTGTTTACTGCTGCTGAGGTTACCACAGCCTTGCATCAATCACACGCTCAAGGGGTGAGGGATTCACTAGATACACCTATTACCTTTGCACTTGAAGAGAAATTATCTATGAAGGAAGTCCGGAAACACTTGAATGAATATGGACTATTTGCTCCCAATACTTCTTGGAAGGAACCCACTGATGAAGAAGATCCACCATTTTTAGAACGGATTTCATCCATCAAAACCATCAAGCGAATTGGCACCAAATACAAGAACATCATCCAATCAAGAATCAACCAGGTTGATAGCACTGAAACACTCCATGCTTCCATCCAAAAACACTTGGCACCAGCTGAAGATGACATGGAAGTTGTCATTCCCACTATAGATATTGCTTCGCTCAGAGCCATCACCAAGCTTCATAAGGCAGGCAATCATGCATTACCCCTAGATGCAGATTCACTACCAACTGAACAAATTGAACTCTTAATCAAGGCCATCAATTCAAAAGAAACCACCTCTGAAGAACAGGCACTAGGTCATATCACTCGCAGAAACCTCAAGTCATTGTCCACATGGACCAAATGGGAAGCTGGAGAGCGCAAACAACTTGATCAGTTTGAAGACTTAGAAATGTTCAGATCACCAATCCCATACCCTAAAGATCCCAATGCCATCATTCTCAGGCCCCATTGACAATACAGTGTCAAAAGGAATGGTCTCAGAAGAGCAAGACAATGCTGCAATGGAAGCAAATATGCAGCTCCAACTCTGCATGCCATCGC
This sequence comes from Pseudo-nitzschia multiseries, assembly GCA_037355745.1. Classification (NCBI taxonomy): domain Eukaryota; phylum Bacillariophyta; class Bacillariophyceae; order Bacillariales; family Bacillariaceae; genus Pseudo-nitzschia; species Pseudo-nitzschia multiseries. The sequence continues at coordinate 2,245,043 of CM074784.1, read as the reverse complement.
CTTGTCATATTCATCTTGTGTTGAGCATTCCATCCAATGATTGTTCTTTGCCATTGCAGCAAGCCTCAACCTTAAGGTCTATGGTGGCGATGCCCAAGACGCGTTCGGCCACAGTCCTGGACCTGAAATCCCAACCTTCATGACTATAGATGATGCGTATGCCAAATGGTACAAACACAACGTCCGAGAACTGTTTCTCGACCCCCCGCGGGCTATCGCGCGGTATTTTTACAATTCTCGACCCTATTTTTTAAATTTCCTATCTTTTTAGGTCGCGTGTCTACTAAAATACCTCGCGCGTCGCACACCTTTACTTTTGAGACAATATCTCGTCACTCCTCAAATAAAATAACTATTTTAGAGTTAAGGATATCATATTCGTTTCGTGACAAGCACTATTTTGTGTACAACTTGTGCACGAATGACTATTTTCATCGTCTCCTCCTCCTCCTCCAACAACAACAACAACAACAACAACGGGGATTCGTCTCCTCCTCCTCCTCCAACAACAACAATGGCAATTGGTCCCCTCCTCCAACAACAACAACGGGGATTACGATTCATCTCCTCCATCCAGCAGCGAATCCGAATCCGCTCCCCTCATCCAACAGAGCAGCGATTTGTCTCCTCCTCCTCCTCCTACAACAACAACAACAACAACAACAACGGGGATTCGTCTCCTCCTCCTCCAACAACAACAGCAATTCGTCTCCTCCATCCAGCAGCGAATCCGCTCCCCTCATCCAACAGAGCAGCGATTTGTCTCCTCCTCCTCTAACAACAACAACAGGTGTTTGTCTCATCCTCCAACAACAACAACGGCAATTCGTCTCCTCCTCCAACAACAACAACAACAACAACAACAACAGGGATTCGTTTCCTCCATCCAGCAGCAAATCCGAATCCGCTCCCCTCATCCAACAGAGCAGCGATTCGTCTCCTCCTCCTCCTCCTCCTCCAACAACAACAACAACAACGGGGGTTCGTTTTCTCCTCCAACAACAATGGCGATTCGTCTCCTCCATCCAGCAGCGAATCCGCTCCCCTCATTCAACAAAGCAGCGATTTGTCTCCTCCCCCAAGAGCAGGATTCGTCTCCTCCTCCTCCTCCTCCAACAACAACAACAGCAACAACAACGGCGATTCGTCTCCTCCATCCAGTAGCGAATCCGAATCCGCTCCCCTCATCCAACAGAGCAGCGATTCGTCTCCCCCCCCCCTAGCAGGATTCGTCTCCTCCTCCTCCAACAACAACAACAACAACAACAACAACGGGGATTCGTCTCCTCCTCCTCCTCCTCCTCCAACAACAACAACAACAACAGGGATTCGTCTCCTCCTCCTCCTCCTCCAACAACAACAACAACGGCGATTCGCCTCCTCCTCCTCCTCCAACAACAACAGGGATTCATCTCTTCCATCCAGCAGCGAATCCGCTCCCCTCATCCAACAGAGCAGCGATTTGTCTCTTCCCCCAAGAGCAGGGTTTGTCTCCTCTTCCTCCTCCTCCAACAACAACAACAACAACAACAACAACAACAGGGATTCGTCTCCTCCTCCTCCTACAACAACAACAACAACGGGGATTCGTCTCCTCCTCCTCCAACAACAACAACAACAGGGATTCGTCTCCTCCTCCAACAACAACAACGGCAATTCGTCTCCTCCTCCAACAACAACAGCCATTCATCTCCTCCATCCAGCAGTGAATCCAAATCCGCTCCCCTCATCCAACAGAGCAGCGATTCGTCGCCTCCTCCTCCAACAACAACAACAGGGATTCGTCTCCTCCTTCAACAACAACAACGGGGATTCGTCTCCTCCAACAACAACAACAACAACAACAACGGCAATTCGTCTCCTCCTCCAACAACATCAACAGCAATTCGTCTCCTACTCCAACAACAATGGCGATTCGTCTCCTCCATCTAGCAGCGAATCCGCTCCCCTCATCCAACAGAGCAGCGATTTGTCTCATCCTCCAACAACAACAACGGGGATTTGTCTCATCCTCCAACAACAACAACAGCAATTCGTCTCCTCCTCCAACAACAACAACGGGGATTCGTCTCCTCCAACAACAACAGCAATTCGTCTCCTCCATCCAGCAGCAAATCCGCTCCCCTCATCCAACAGAGCAGCGATTCGTCTCCTCCTCCTCCAACAACAACGGGGATTTGTCTCATCCTCCAACAACAACAACGGCAATTCGTCTCCTCCTCCAACAACAACAACGGGGGTTCGTTTTCTCCTCCAACAACAACGGCGATTCGTCTCCTCCAACAACAACAATGGGGATTCGTCTCCTCCTCCAACAACAACGGCGATTCGTCTCCTCCATCCAGCAGCGAATCCACTCCCCTCCTCCAACAGAGCAGCGATTCATCTCCTCCTCCTCCTCCAACAACAACAACAACAACGGGGATTCGTCTCCTCCTCCTCTAGCAACAACAACAACGGCGATTCGTCTCCTCCTCCAACAACAACGGGGATTTGTCTCGTGGATGAGCGATTCGGGTGGAGCGCCGGTGGAGGAGCCGGTGGAGGAGCGATTCGATGCCAACAATTCGTTGCCGTTGTTGCCTAGGGGTATTGCTGTTGCTGCTGCTGTTGTTGTTGTTGCTGTTGCCGGCGTTGGTGGAGCGCCGGTGGTGGAGGAGGAGCAATTCGATGCCGACGATTCGTTGTCGTTGCTGCCTCCTAGGGATAGCGCCGGTGGAGGAGGTTGGATCGATTCGTTTTGCAGATCGGGGTTGCCCTAACCTATTCAAATTTATGATAATTGAACAAAATGGGTGAGTATCTATTGATGTACTACATAAAGTAAATAATAAGAACAATAATATAATGTACACGCCGACCGGTTCGTAATTATCACCAACCAGGAAAATTCCCTGCACCTACAGGGAAGACTAAAGATTTGCCGACGGATCCGTTGTTTCCCCCCCCCCTCGACCTTCCGACGATCGTTGTTGATTCCAATCCGTTGATTCCAATCCGTTGATTCTGATCCGTTGATTCCAATCCGTTGATTCCGATCCGTTGGTTCCGATTTGTTGTTCCAATCCGGTCCTATGAAAATGAGAACAAACACAGAAGGGAGGAAATACATTGAGTATCAGCAATGCTGGAGGCAGTATAATCATTGTCTATCTCTCTCATTCTTACCTTTGCTTGTTCCGACGTCCCGACGTTCCGACAATCGACCCGATGAAATTGTAGTTGCTGCCGTAGAATACTTCTTACTCCATGTCACGAAAAACAGTACCTTGTTCCTGTTGATATAATTGCAAGGGACAAAGCCAGTTCATTGATTTCAAGACGTATATGTAAGGCTGCAGTCCAAACAATATCTATCCAGCAAATCCCCTTCTCGTCAAATGCTAACTACTTCTTTTCCAGTACAAGGCTGTTATTTCGGACTAAAATAAATGAGAACGGATCGTTGTGCTCAAAGAGGGTCGGATCCCACGTTCTCGGACGGAGTGTTGATTGCAAGAACCAACACTCTACTCAAATAAGTCGGATGTAAGAAGGCAGATTATGAAGTGTACTTATTTTTTGTTGCGAGGTAGATTGTTTTTTTTGTTGCGAGGTAGAAAAAGTGATTTTTTTTGTCGCGAGGTAGAAAATAACATTACTGTGTGTTTGTGTGAGAGAGATTTATTTTTTTTTTTTTCGCGTACGATTTTCTTTTTCCTTGTAGATCATGTAGAATTCTACATGATTTGGTACAAGTGTAGAATCCTACACGTTTTTAGTAGTAATCTGAATTGAACGTGCTGAATTTTTTTAACGTTCGAACGTTCGAACGTTCGTCTTAACGTTCGAATTAATTTGGAATTAGTACTGAATCTACATGCTAGCTAGTACTGTGCTGTATGTGATCCGTTTGAATTTTTTTAACGTTCGAACGTTCGAACGTTCGTTTTAACGTTCGAATTAATTTGGAATGAGTACTGAATCTACATGCTAGCTAGTACTGTGCTGTATGTGATCCGTTTGAATTTTTTGAATGTTCGAACGTTCGAATTTTTGAACGTTCGAACGTTCGAATTCCAAATGTGATCCGTTTGAATTTTTTGAACGGTCGAACGTTGGAATTTTCTTCTTAGTACTGAATCTACATGCTAGTACTGAATGTACGTGTTTTCCTACTCATTTTTCCCACTACAATGCTGGTACATGGTACAGGGGGGTAAAGAACTTGCGAGGAGTCCACAAATACGAACAAATAATTACTGAATTTGCCAACCGGATGTAACCCTAACCATATTGGGAACAACTTTGCCACACAGAATGCCAAAAATGATGTGGTTTGACTCTCCAAATGGCAAGCATGAGGGTATTTTTGGTGCAATTGCAGGGCACAAACTAACTTATTGGGTAATGACTCCAAAAGTATCCGGTCCAAGCAATGAATACATTCATCATGACTCTTCCAATGCATATTGGAAACAACTTTGTCACATAGAATGCCCAAAATCTTAAGGTTTGAGTCTCCAAATGGCAAACATGTGGGTATTTTTGGTGCAACTCCAGTGCACAAACTAACTTCTTATTGGGTAATGACTCAAAAAGTATCGGGTCCAAGCCATGAATACATTCATCATGACTCATCAAATGCATAGTGCGAACAACTTTGTCACATAGAATGCCCAAAATCTTAAGGTTTGACTCTCCAACTGACAAACATGAGGGTATTTTTGGTGCAATTGCAGGGCACAAACTAACTTATTGGGTAATGACTCAAAAAGTATCCGGTCCAAGCAATGAATACATTCCTCATGACTCATCAAATACATATTGGGAACAACTTTGTCACACAGAATGCTGTAAATGTTGTGGTTTGACTCTCCAAATGGCAAACATGGGTGTATTTTTGGTGCAATTCCAGGGCACAAACTAACTTATTGGGTAATGACTCAAAAAGTATCTGGTCCAAGCCATGAATACATTCATCATGACTCATCCAATGCATATTGGGAACAACTGTGGCACATAGAATGACCAAAATCTAAAGGTTTGACTCTACAAATGGCAAACATGGGGGTATTTTTGGTGCAATTCTAGGGCAAAAACTAACTGATTGGGTAATGACTCAAATAGTATCGGGTCCAAGCCATGAATGCATTCATCATGACTCATCCAATGCATATTGGAAACAACTATGACACATAGAAAGCCCAAAATCTTAAGGTTTGAGTCTCCAAATGGCAAACATGTGGGTATTTTTGGTGCAATTCCAGGGCACAAACTAACTTCTTATTGGGTAATGACTCAAAAAGTATCGGGTCCAAGCCATGAATACATTCATCATGACTCATCAAATGCATAGTGCGAACAACTTTGTCACATAGAATGCCCAAAATCTTAAGGTTTGACTCTCCAACTGACAAACATGAGGGTATTTTTGGTGCAATTGCAGGGCACAAACTAACTTATTGGGTAATGACTCAAAAAGTATCCGGTCCAAGCAATGAATACATTCCTCATGACTCATCAAATACATATTGGGAACAACTTTGTCACACAGAATGCTGTAAATGTTGTGGTTTGACTCTCCAAATGGCAAACATGGGTGTATTTTTGGTGCAATTCCAGGGCACAAACTAACTTATTGGGTAATGACTCAAAAAGTATCTGGTCCAAGCCATGAATACATTCATCATGACTCATCCAATGCATATTGGGAACAACTGTGGCACATAGAATGACCAAAATCTAAAGGTTTGACTCTACAAATGGCAAACATGGGGGTATTTTTGGTGCAATTCTAGGGCAAAAACTAACTGATTGGGTAATGACTCAAATAGTATCGGGTCCAAGCCATGAATGCATTCATCATGACTCATCCAATGCATATTGGAAACAACTATGACACATAGAATGCCCAAAATCTTAAGGTTTGAGTCTCCAAATGGCAAACATGTGGGTATTTTTGGTGCAATTCCAGGGCACAAACTAACTTCTTATTGGGTAATGACTCAAAAAGTATCGGGTCCAAGCCATGAATACATTCATCATGACTCATCAAATGCATAGTGCGAACAACTTTGTCACATAGAATGCCCAAAATCTTAAGGTTTGACTCTCCAACTGACAAACATGAGGGTATTTTTGGTGCAAATGCAGGGCACAAACTAACTTATTGGGTAATGACTCAAAAAGTATCCGGTCCAAGCAATGAATACATTCCTCATGACTCATCAAATACATATTGGGAACAACTTTGTCACACAGAATGCTGTAAATGTTGTGGTTTGACTCTCCAAATGGCAAACATGGGTGTATTTTTGGTGCAATTCCAGGGCACAAACTAACTTATTCGGTAATGACTCAAAAAGTATCTGGTCCAAGCCATGAATACATTCATCATGACTCATCCAATGCATATTGGGAACAACTGCGGCACATAGAATGACCAAAATCTAAAGGTTTGACTCTACAAATGGCAAACATGGGGGTATTTTTGGTGCAATTCTAGGGCAAAAACTAACTGATTGGGTAATGACTCAAATAGTATCGGGTCCAAGCCATGAATGCATTCATCATGACTCATCCAATGCATATTGGAAACAACTATGACACATAGAATGCCCAAAATCTTAAGGTTTGAGTCTCCAAATGGCAAACATGTGGGTATTTTTGGTGCAATTCCAGGGCACAAACTAACTTCTTATTGGGTAATGACTCAAAAAGTATCGGGTCCAAGCCATGAATACATTCATCATGACTCATCAAATGCATAGTGCGAACAACTTTGTCACATAGAATGCCCAAAATCTTAAGGTTTGACTCTCCAACTGACAAACATGAGGGTATTTTTGGTGCAATTGCAGGGCACAAACTAACTTATTGGGTAATGACTCAAAAAGTATCCGGTCCAAGCAATGAATACATTCCTCATGACTCATCAAATACATATTGGGAACAACTTTGTCACACAGAATGCTGTAAATGTTGTGGTTTGACTCTCCAAATGGCAAACATGGGTGTATTTTTGGTGCAATTCCAGGGCACAAACTAACTTATTGGGTAATGACTCAAAAAGTATCTGGTCCAAGCCATGAATACATTCATCATGACTCATCCAATGCATATTGGGAACAACTGTGGCACATAGAATGACCAAAATCTAAAGGTTTGACTCTACAAATGGCAAACATGGGGGTATTTTTGGTGCAATTCTAGGGCAAAAACTAACTGATTGGGTAATGACTCAAATAGTATCGGGTCCAAGCCATGAATGCATTCATCATGACTCATCCAATGCATATTGGAAACAACTATGACACATAGAATGCCCAAAATCTTAAGGTTTGAGTCTCCAAATGGCAAACATGTGGGTATTTTTGGTGCAATTCCAGGGCACAAACTAACTTCTTATTGGGTAATGACTCAAAAAGTATCGGGTCCAAGCCATGAATACATTCATCATGACTCATCAAATGCATAGTGCGAACAACTTTGTCACATAGAATGCCCAAAATCTTAAGGTTTGACTCTCCAACTGACAAACATGAGGGTATTTTTGGTGCAATTGCAGGGCACAAACTAACTTATTGGGTAATGACTCAAAAAGTATCCGGTCCAAGCAATGAATACATTCCTCATGACTCATCAAATACATATTGGGAACAACTTTGTCACACAGAATGCTGTAAATGTTGTGGTTTGACTCTCCAAATGGCAAACATGGGTGTATTTTTGGTGCAATTCCAGGGCACAAACTAACTTATTGGGTAATGACTCAAAAAGTATCTGGTCCAAGCCATGAATACATTCATCATGACTCATCCAATGCATATTGGGAACAACTGTGGCACATAGAATGACCAAAATCTAAAGGTTTGACTCTACAAATGGCAAACATGGGGGTATTTTTGGTGCAATTCTAGGGCAAAAACTAACTGATTGGGTAATGACTCAAATAGTATCGGGTCCAAGCCATGAATGCATTCATCATGACTCATCCAATGCATATTGGAAACAACTATGACACATAGAATGCCCAAAATCTTAAGGTTTGAGTCTCCAAATGGCAAACATGTGGGTATTTTTGGTGCAATTCCAGGGCACAAACTAACTTCTTATTGGGTAATGACTCAAAAAGTATCGGGTCCAAGCCATGAATACATTCATCATGACTCATCAAATGCATAGTGCGAACAACTTTGTCACATAGAATGCCCAAAATCTTAAGGTTTGACTCTCCAACTGACAAACATGAGGGTATTTTTGGTGCAAATGCAGGGCACAAACTAACTTATTGGGTAATGACTCAAAAAGTATCCGGTCCAAGCAATGAATACATTCCTCATGACTCATCAAATACATATTGGGAACAACTTTGTCACACAGAATGCTGTAAATGTTGTGGTTTGACTCTCCAAATGGCAAACATGGGTGTATTTTTGGTGCAATTCCAGGGCACAAACTAACTTATTGGGTAATGACTCAAAAAGTATCTGGTCCAAGCCATGAATACATTCATCATGACTCATCCAATGCATATTGGGAACAACTGTGGCACATAGAATGACCAAAATCTAAAGGTTTGACTCTACAAATGGCAAACATGGGGGTATTTTTGGTGCAATTCTAGGGCAAAAACTAACTGATTGGGTAATGACTCAAATAGTATCGGGTCCAAGCCATGAATGCATTCATCATGACTCATCCAATGCATATTGGAAACAACTATGACACATAGAATGCCCAAAATCTTAAGGTTTGAGTCTCCAAATGGCAAACATGTGGGTATTTTTGGTGCAATTCCAGGGCACAAACTAACTTCTTATTGGGTAATGACTCAAAAAGTATCGGGTCCAAGCCATGAATACATTCATCATGACTCATCAAATGCATAGTGCGAACAACTTTGTCACATAGAATGCCCAAAATCTTAAGGTTTGACTCTCCAACTGACAAACATGAGGGTATTTTTGGTGCAATTGCAGGGCACAAACTAACTTATTGGGTAATGACTCAAAAAGTATCCGGTCCAAGCAATGAATACATTCCTCATGACTCATCAAATACATATTGGGAACAACTTTGTCACACAGAATGCTGTAAATGTTGTGGTTTGACTCTCCAAATGGCAAACATGGGTGTATTTTTGGTGCAATTCCAGGGCACAAACTAACTTATTGGGTAATGACTCAAAAAGTATCTGGTCCAAGCCATGAATACATTCATCATGACTCATCCAATGCATATTGGGAACAACTGTGGCACATAGAATGACCAAAATCTAAAGGTTTGACTCTACAAATGGCAAACATGGGGGTATTTTTGGTGCAATTCTAGGGCAAAAACTAACTGATTGGGTAATGACTCAAATAGTATCGGGTCCAAGCCATGAATGCATTCATCATGACTCATCCAATGCATATTGGAAACAACTATGACACATAGAAAGCCCAAAATCTTAAGGTTTCACTCTCCAACTGACAAACATGAGGGTATTTTTGGTGCAATTCCAGGGCACAAACTAACTTATTGGGTAATGACTCAAAAAGTATCTGGTCCAAGCAATGAATACATTCATCATGACTCATCAAATACATATTGGGAACAACTTTGTCACACAGAATGCTGTAAATGTTGTGGTTTGACTCTCCAACTGACAAACATGAGGGTATTTTTGGTGCAATTCTAGGGCACAAACTAACTGATTGGGTAATGACTCCAAAAGTATCCGGTCAAAACTATGAATACATTTATCATGACTCATCAAATGCATATTGGGAACAACTTTGCCACTCAGAATGCCCAAAATGTTGTGGTTTGACTCTCAAAATGGCAAACATGATGAGGGTATTTTTGGTGCAATTCCAGGGCACAAACAGTCTCATTTGGTAATGACTACCAAAGTTTTTGTACCAGGCCATGAATGCATATCACATGACTTACGAAATGCATGTTGGGAACAACTTTTAAATGCATATTGGGAACAACTTTGACACACACAGTACAGACAATGATGTGGTTTGTAGATACAAATGGCACACAAGACAGTACGGTATGTTAGGTGCAGCAGTCTACGAGATTCTACATGTGACTAGAGGTTTGAAATACATAACCTTAGTGTGATCAAATGTTTCCCTTCTGAAAAAATTATGGCGCGGGAGGGGTGGCTTGCACAGGTACGTGCTCTACTGCTACAAATATAACAGCGCGCCCAAAACCAGACAACACACAGAAGATGTTCGGGCAAACAACATAGTACAGAACCCACGGAAAAATTCTACACACAAAACATCGTACACATACTACACGAAACACCGTACACACACACACACACACACACGACACACACAACACACACAACACAAAACACCGTACACAACCCGACAAATTATTAGTACACACACAAAACCACACAAAAAGAAACACATGATTCTTGATCGACACCGTATTCAGAAAATAAAATAAAAAAATATGAATGCTATCGGAAAGACACGACGAAGCAAAAAATCCGAGGGGAAGACCCTTCGAAACAACAAAACCATCCGGCCCGGTGATCATCAAAATACAGGGGACAACAACGGTAAGAAAAGAAGAGTTAAAACAAACACCGCAATTACTAACAAAGTGTGTAACAGTAATACCACAACTATGAACGCATCAAAGGGCAACAGTAAAAAAAATGGTTCCGACAACACAATTTCTACTACTACAAACACGGAAGAACAAAACACCATCAACCAGAGTAACGAACCAGCGCTGACCATTACCAACACAACCACCACTACAGTAACGAACCAACAGAAAGAAGGAACAAAAACCAATGTGGTAGAGAAAACATCTAACGGAGAATGCTACAATTTAGAGGATGTTGCCGAACATGTCATGAAAAATATCCAATATGACAAATTGGCAGAGGAAGTGGCAAAACGCTTACGGAAACAAGAGAGGGAACCACATATAGGGGTGGGAAAGGTAGTAATGGTACCTAAACAAACGGAGGCAACCATGCAGGGAGAGGGGAGTTACAATGCCGGCGACACAAGAGAACGAGCAGTAAGTACAATTACAGACGAATATGGACTTATAATAGACAACGATATGCTTAAGGCTTTGAGTGATATGAGTGAAAGAGTGGAGAAGCAGCTAAGGGATTACGTCAAAAAACATTGGTACCCCAACATGAAGTTCCCTATCAATGACAAGGTAACGGCGCTTGTAATAAATAAAGCTGTTGGAGAAAGTGCGGTTATGAAGCCACCAAATATTCCACTTGCGGCATTCTGTTCCTTTTACAGGAAACGAGTAGGGACAGTACTGACTGCATTGAGGCACAACTCACAAACATTAGCGAGAAAAAACTGGATAGGTAAATACAGGTGGGAGAATTGGTTGTTGAAATTAGGATTTTGAGAATCTATTTTTGGTCCGACAACACTAACATGCTGCCCGTTGATACTTATGATACTTCCGTACAGACGATTACAGAAAAGGTCGAGTCCCTATCACATTCCCTGGTACTGTTGCAGTTATTCAAGACACAGAATATGAAAACACAGGTATTTTAAACCCTCAATACAGAACATACAAAGACGCGGAAGATGAAGATTTTTATTATTTTGTTACAAGAATCATGTCGGCAATCAATCCGACAAATTCCAATTTCAAACAACGGAAGGAGAGGCACTTGCTGAGTGATATATTTACTATAGCAGATGAAGCATTTGCATTGGTACTAATCTACAATGAGCATCATGTATGGGTGAACCAGCAGCGGCGAAAGGGTGATGCCACGATTCCGCGACAAAAAAAAAAATTCTGCGATTCAGACAGTGGAAGCAGAAATGGATGGATGGAGGAAGGTCGCGAGTTGTTCAGTGACTTGTGCGACAAAATTGGCGAGATGCGAAAACACCCAGAAACAGGAAGGAAATTGGAAGAAATGATGAGGGACAGATTTAGGAACGAAAGTTCGACAAATTACACCAACAATAAGCAGGGCGATGCAAATATTACTAGTAGCAGCTCCACTAATTGTAGTGGACCAAAGAAGAAAAAGAAAAGAAACGTCTATATTGATCCGGCAATAACAGCATTGATGAATGAAAGTTTATCTATGGGTGAACTAATGTAGAAAATAACAGTACATACATAATACAAAACTACTACTAATCTTGAACTTAATTTTGAGAATATTAGAAATAATGGAGGATTCGTAATACGTCGCAATAGGAATAAATCAAGCATAATAGAATCTACATTTTAAAAAGGGAATATTGTAGTCAAGAAATATAATTCACAACTAGGGGAGCAGAATCGAATTGTTGTTTGGTAGATTAATATTTTGGAATTAATACTGACTCAAGATTTCTTTTTTATTCGTGAATAGAAGTAAGTGTTGTTCGTACAGAATAATAATTCGGTTCTGCTAGAGACTGAAATAAATTATTTTTATTTGAGAGTAGAGTAATGTGCATCACGCGCACAGAAATAGTGCTGAGTTTACATATACCCTTATACGATCGTCGCGAATTTCAGGGTATCCAGAAATATTGCCGTGTTAAAATCACGCACAAAATTTGTGCGCGAGAAGTAAATTCGAACCCCGCGAAACAGTTCTCGGACGAAGCATGGCAAAGAAATAGACAGAAGGATGGTGCTCCCAGTTCTTTGAGCGCTCCAAGGCCACCCAGAATCTGGAAGACTTTGGGAAACCCACATTAACAAGATCCTGAAAAGTCCTGACCTCAACTTCAGGACCACCACACATGACAGAACAATCTACACGACCGTCTTTGAAGGTGAAACAGTCTACATGCTGAAACAAGCTGATGACTTCGCACTGGCTTGCATGTCAGAATCCATACCTAACAAGATCTATGACATCATTGGAGAGAAACTGAAGCTACCTAAAGAAGATGGCATTCCCTTCACGAAATTGGGACTACTAGAAGATTTCAATAGCATTGATGTCAAACAGACAGCTGATTACATTGAACTGTCCTGTGCCAATTATATTGACCGAATCATGAGATCTCATGGTTGGGAAACTGATTCAAAAATGTAGCCACACTCAAAACCATCAGCGCCATTATCAACTGAAGTGCTGAGCCAACTACAGTCGCATACGAATGGACCTTTAGAAGGCACCAAGGAACACGCTGATTCACAATCCACATCTGGCTTCTCCTACAGGACACTCTTGGGTGAAATGATGTTTGCATATGTCAGTTGCCGGCCAGACATTGGGTATGCAGTGACACTGATGTCAAAATACAGCTCCAATCCCACTGCTTTTCACTATTCCAGTCTGAAGAACATAGCTCGCTACCTCAGAACAACCAGATCTTGGGGTATTAGGTTCTACAGACCAAATGCTGAGCCATCTCTGCCTCCAGGGGTACCATACGACGATGCAGTCCAAGATGCATCACTTCCCAAATTTCCTGAAGATATCAAGCAAGACAAACTGATGTGTTTTGTTGATGCAGCATATGGGAATGATCCAAAACATCGCAGGTCCACCACAGGGTATGTCTTCACTTATGCTGGTGGGGCAATTGTTTACAGATCCAAAGCTCAGTCCCTTACTGCATAGAGCTCTACAGAAGCTGAGTTCATTGCTGCAGTCACAGCAGCCAAAGCTGCCAGATATCTCAGGTCTATACTCAAGGAATTAGGCTTCATTCAGGTTGGGCCAACTCCAATCTATGAAGACAATGCGTCAGCAATTGAAATCATCAATGCCCAGAAGCCAACGGAAAGAACCAGGCATATTGAAATCAGGTTCTTTGCAATTCAAGCGTGGAAAGAAAATGGTGAAATCAAGATGATTCACATTCCTGGAGTTATCAACCCTGCTGATGATCTAACCAAACCATTGGGATGGATCTTGCACGCCTGACATGCAAGATACATCATGGGACACTACACAGGTTAAATCATCATTTGTATTTCGTTCGAGTTGTAAAAACGATTTCATATTACAATCACGTCGATTTGATTTGATTCGATCGATCGATCAATCGAACAAAACTCCGATTCCTACGATGCGTTGATTTGATTGATCATACAATCATAAGTTGATCTCCAATCCTCTCATCTTATGATTTGATCTCATCTTACAATTGCGTCAATTCGATAAATACCGGCTTGAATCGATTCAGAGGAACGTATGCACCGACAGTAATCCAACATCGAGTGAGTGTATTGGATCAAGGGGTGTGTTGTCGGCAAAAAATACGGACTTTGTCGGCATCAAATTTGATTGAAAAACCCGACAAAACGAGACAACGACCGAGGTGCAGAAATACAACCGAGGTGCGAGAATCCGGAGTAACAACAGAGACACGATTACCTTGGTGATCGAGTCTTAGAATCAAGTGCACCTCCACTACTTGAAAACCCTTAAGTGGTAAAAACGATATCACCTAAGGCTACAAACAAAAGAGGATAATCGGTTAGAATAAGACATATCCAAAGACCTGACCAATAAGTAAACACTTGGAATCCTTAAGTACGTTCAAAAGAATATACTTGATATTCCGTGAGGGAATTACTTATTGCAATCAAGAAAATAAATACCGATTCCCGATGGGCCCCATCTAGCATATATACCACAAACAAGCATACTCCCCATGGGACAAGAAACACTTAACCTTGTAAGGAACCAATACCATCAAATGACCGATACAGAAAGACCAGCACACGACACTAACACAGCAACAGCAGCGACAGTATCGGTACAATGAAGATGACAGTAACAAATAACCGGGGAAGATCTCTACCATGTAAAATACAGCAGAGAGCCCGGATACAGTAAAAATACACGGTAAAATAAGAGCGTCTCTCTGAGCTCACATCTCTTTAAATTTAAAATATTTGTTATACCTATCCGGTCGATTTTTAGAGTTACAACATTTATTGGGTTAATAAAATCTGGCAGTTGAGACAGTCTCGACTGCCAGATTAAATTCAGTTATGAATAAATCTATGTACTTAAGTGAATAGATTTATTCACTTTGGTACAAAAGTTTATTCATTTAAGGGTGGGGGGAATCACTCAATGAGGGTCCTTGAAACCATGATGGTAGGGTTTTGTTAAAAACTTCCCCAGCTAAATTTTATAAGTCTGTTTTTACTGTATAATGCTAGTAAAACTACTACACTTTCAAATAATAGCAACTCAATAAAAAATCAATATCAAAATTAGTTACAGGGTTCGTTCTAGACCCATTTTTTTATGAGGAAGCTGAATATTTAGCTCATTTGGGCTGATTATGTACAGAATTGTATTTATTAACAATTCAAAGTTAGAGCATTTTTCTTACACATTTCAACCTAGTTTAAGAACATGTATTATCTTTCTTTCTACATCCTTATTGAGAATCAATGACCATAATATGAAACTAGAGAGAGAGAGAGAGTTGTTGTTGTTTCTTTTAATGATATTTTTATAACTTCAGCACTGTAATATTCTAACTCTGTGCATGTTATTCTTCCTTCCTTTCTTCAATGCTTCTTCCAGCATCACTGTTGCTAGCTCTCTTTCTTGAGCCTATAACATAAATATCCTCTCTCATTCTAAGATTTGTTCCCTTCTACTTGGTCCCTCTTGCAGTATGCTCCTCTCTATATGCTCTGATCTCCTCACTGAATCTGGCATTGATCACCTTGTCAACCAACTCTGCAAATATTTTCTTCTTTTTACTAAGCTTTCCCACGTAAACATTACCTTTGCTACAGTCCAGAAATACTTCCAACAGCTCATCATTCTTCAAAATGTCATCCTTTGCAATTGCTGTTACATCAGGATCATTGCCCAGCTTCTCTTGGTCCACAGAAGCTGAAACTTTCTTCATCAACAGCACTCCAAAATGAAAACATTGCTCGTTCACTAGAGTCAACCTTCCTCTACTATTTGATGACCTGAGAAAACTGCCATAGCATTTATCCAGATATGCTTGTGATTGGAGGGCTTCTTCTGCATAAAATCTCATACTTGACAATAAATCATCTTCTTTCTGTAATTGAAGACCGTTCTCACTCTCTTCCTCCTCTATGCAGTTGATCATTTCAATTTTTTCAGCCTCAAGTAGAAGATTTCCCACCCAAGGATTTTATTCAAATCTCTCACATCAAGATGCTTCTTCTTCCTTTGCTTGTTCACCATCTTTGATTCAGCATATTTGACTAGACCTGCTGTCAGTCAAAAATACACCTACAGTACTTACGTACATTATACGGTAGTTATATCCATTCTACACTTGAAAAGTTACTTATACTCCTCCTGAGATACAATGACTTCAAGTATCAAGATATTTAGGTCACATCATGTGTTCTCTGTCTTATGACAAGTTGCACATGATATACGGCCGGTTAAGATATCCCTGCAACACGAATAATACAGGGATGCCGGTCCACTACAAGAATAAAACTAAGAGCGTCTCCATGAGCTCACTTCTCTTTAAATTTTAATTATCCTATACCTTTTGGTCAATTTTTAGAGTACCAATTTGGGTTGACTCATAGGAGCTGACACTGCTGTGTTTGAGGAGGGTTGCTGGTTCAGCACCTGGGACTGTGGATGAATTTTCAATGCCTGTGGAATCTTGTGGGTGTGACACGGTTTGGCTACAAGAAATTGAATTTATTCTTGGCCTTTCGGAAAAATGTTGGTCTTCTGGTTCATCATCTGAAGGTTCTGCATCCGGACACTCATCTTCAATGTTGATCTTGGAGATGCGTTGAGTAGAATCTAGTAGCTGTTGGGTATCCCAATTGCATTTACTTAGGAAAACAGCTGTAGCAATTCTGTGTTTCCTCAGTGACTCAACATCTTGTAAAGCAGGGCAGTTGTCAAAGCTGTGACCAGAGTTGTGACAAACAATGCACTTTCTGGAGGTATCAAATTCCTCTGTTTTTTCTTCATTTCTTCATTCAAAATCAATACTCCGGCACAATTGATGCAATTCCTCTTCTCTTTTCATCTGAAGTAGTACCTGAGATAACTCCATCCATGTTTCTGTCTCGAAGTATCTTGAATAGTTTCATATGGAATGAGATCCCAATTGCTACTCTTCTAGATCTTGCTCTCTTTCCCAGCAGCCATCTCTGCTTGATCACTTCGCGCAGGGAGAGCAATGGCTCTGCTGCAGAGCAAATGTGATTCTAATGTCATCAAGCAAGCTCCTTGTGAGGTGGTATACTAGCGACAGCATGATGATGTACTTGCACCAGCAGTTCCTCCTTCCCATCTTCAAGAATCTTGCCTCTGGCTGTTGTCATGTTCAACAATAGTAGAACATACATCACGTACTCCTCCTTCCTGCCGGATGAATGGGTCCCCTCGGACACCACCCCAGCCGGCAGCTCTCTTCTTTGATTCATCTCTGTGGATCACAAATCTCCCCTCCCTCCCTCCCTCTCCTCCAAGATCTTCTACCTCTCCATGACACTGCACCCAGCAGCACCCTGTGACTTCTTCTTGTTGTGGTCCAATGGCAGAAAAGCTGTTTGCCAGGCTGTGCTGGTACGTCCGATGTGTGTGGTGGGCAAAGTAACCTAGTAAGAAGGGATTGGACTGCTCCCCAGCCTGCAAAAACAATCATCAGGCTTGTTCTGGAGTTGTTTCTTTGTCACCGAAACCCCTCCGTCCAATTAGTAGCAGCAAGAATGCTTGACCCACCAACACACCAAGAATGAACATTTCACATCCAGTACTAGTTACTACAAGTACTAGGAATGGCTACTGAGGCTATCATGCACATAGTAAGTGATAGCTACTATTAGTGTTTACTGTGTATTAATTTTTAAATTACACTCAAACAACACTAAAAAACAATGTTACGTACGGTACGGTACCGTATCATTACCTCCTGTTGTTTGAAAAGTGTTGAAATTGGACCCATTAGCACATCATAAACTGCTCTTGGTACTTCTACGGTAGTTTTCGGGGGTTTCTCCTGAACCATGACCTTTTTGAGTGCAGGAGTCGTGCGGTGTAACCGTAGAAACAAACGTTGATGCCCCGGCATGGAATCAGTCTTGAAAACCGCACCGTTCAAATCCCACTTTGATTAGGTACCGGTACGTACCGGCAGGTACGGTATGTACGCCAAGATACATACGGTACTGTAATCTTACTGGGTGTTGCGTTCTTAGAAGGTACGAATCCATACTGAACCGGTTTATTGGGCCCGGGCCGGGTGGATCTAGAAGTCATTACGGAGTAGTTTGCACGGTAATTAGCCCCCCGGACTACCGATAGTTGAACCAGTCGTGTCGTCGATGTGGGACTTGACACTTCCAACCCCTTGTCGTGGTAGGAGTTGTTCAAAAACCATACGGTAATAGGACGACACATGCCAGTTTCCGTGGGGGCGATAGAAAGCGTTTGCCCGCAATATCATCATTCTGCTACGATACCGGTACTCGTATGATAATGTTTACTGTAAATACATAGAAGTACTCGTACGGTACGTACGGTACCGGAAGATCACAACCACATGTGCACTCTTACCGTTAGGGGCGCCATTCCGGAGCTATGTACCGATCGGAACGACTTCATGTGGTCCGACGGAAGCGAGAATCACGTGCAATAGTATAATAGTACTTGTATCTCCCAAGTAGGTACGAATTTGCATGTCCCAAAAAATCATCCCATAGACTAATAACGAGTAATCTGACGTACGGTACTCATACGGTACAGTAAGACTTTCGAGTGCGGCAATCTTACGGAAGCGAAGACGCCACTTATTACCACTTTTGTTCTTTGTCCGACAATTCGGCTCGCAGCAGGCACCCCAACAGATAAATTCATGTTTCCCAAGTTGCTTACACGTACAAGTACTCCGTAAACAATACAACAACAACAACAACAACAACAACGTCAACATCAACATCTGTGACGAAGAACAACAGATTTTTCGTTGAAAATCGATTGTCGATAGAAGATATCATCTGATTGTCCTTCTGTCAAACTCCAGCATCCTGCCTACCATCCATACCACCGCACACCATTGATTGTTGCCGGTCTTGTTCCACTGCGCAATCACGACACACCGCGAAACGCCAGCAACCAACCATCGCATCGCATCGCACCGCATCCAACCATGGACTACGGATTGTACCTGCGACACGGCAGCGGCAGCGGCAGCGGCAGAGTATTGTACCCCGCGAACGACGATGGCGGTGGCAGCATCGTTCACTCGTGGAGTGACCACCAACACGAGCCGGGCATTCCCGAGATCCACCCACCCCAAACAAAAATACAAACACAAGCCGATCCCTGGAAGCTTCCCGGAAACTCCACCGGTTCCATCCCACCGCCACTTCCATCCTCCTCGTCGATCGGCACCACCACTACCACTGCAACCACCACCGCCGCCCACACCGAACAACTACAAGTCGTTCCGATGGGAGTCCTGGTGATGCCCATCCTCCTCCTCTGCCTGGTGGGATTCTTTGGGTGCAGTGGCCGGGGAGCCGGACCCCAGTTCCACCGGGGAGCGATAATCCGGGCACAGGCGGAGCGGATCTGGGAACTCGAGCGACGAAAGAAAAAGCGCCACTCGATCAGCGACCGGGAACGGGAGGAACGCGTCATGGCGCACCTGTGCACCATGGTCGTGCGGCGCCGCGACAAGAGCAGCACCGACGAAGTGTGCGAGTTGGTGCCGTTTCAAGACCATCGATCGCCGAACCGAGGCGAGAGCGCGGACGGTGGTAACCGTACCGACCACGACGACGACGACGACTGATGATGATGATGCGAACCGGTACCGGACAATTCTCTCGAAGGGAAGCATGGATACCGCCGATACTTTGCCACTAGAAGCGGATGATCGCATTCGCCGCTGCCCTTGCGACGGATTGTTGTCGGATCCCTCCAATTGGACCAACGGCAACGTCGTCGACGACGACGACGCGAATAGTATCGCTGCTTCTCCTGCTATTCGAGACTGCAATGGAGATGATAACGACGACGATGAGTACGTCTGTCCCATTTGTTTGGACGGTTTCCACGTCGGAGAGCGAGTCCTCTTTCGAAAGCAATCGCTGGCGATCCACGACAACAACGACAGCGATAGCGACGAAGCCGGTGCCACAGAGTCCAAAACAAAAACCACCGACGGGATTTGCAACCACGCGTTTCATTCCGACTGCTTGCTTCCCTGGCTGTTACAACAACGAGAAAACGAGTGCCCGTCCTGTCGCGAACCTTTGGTGGAGGAGGAAGACAACGACGACGACGAGCTGGACGACGACGACGACGACGACGACAACAACAACAACGAGACCCCAAACCCTCAGCCCCGTCCGCAGCAACGAACAGGAAGCAATCTCCTCCTCCAACTCTACGGACGACAACGATGGAGTGATCGTCGTACATCAGCAGCAGCAGCAGCAGCAGCAATCGGGGATGCCGCCGCAGGTGCCGCTCCGAGACCCCGAAGCGGCACTCCCCCGCAACAGCAACAGCAACAGCAACAGTAACAGCAACAGCAACAGCAACAGCAACTCCCACCGAGATCTCTGGAGGAGGAACGACGACGACGACCGCGGGGACTCTCCCGCTCCTCTCTGGCGCTCGCCGACCGCGTCCCGGAGGAACATGCGATACCTCATCGTCCGGGGACGAATCGTGGTCGAAGCGCGACACCGCGAAACCCCGCTGCTGCTCCGAGCCGGCCCGGTGTGAGTCCCCCGTACCGTCGATTCGATTCGATTTGGTACGGTACGTGTAGCTAAGTTACCGTACTACCGTATCTGTACTAGAAGTAATTAATTATGGTCGAAGACACGCACGCACGCACGCACGCACGCACATGCCGAGTGGATTGGTTCGTTCGTTAGTTCGTTCGTAAACCTCTATCGAGATCCGGATCCTTGCGAGAGGAAGATTAGCGCAATGTTACGCAGAAAAAGGCGCCGACGACTACAACGACGGGAGTGATGGTGAAGATCGGACAAGACGGGGGATAAGTAGTAGTAGTAGTAGTCCCAGTGGTAGCTACAGTTGCACTAATAGTATGGTATGGGTAATAGATTGTTTTCTGTCGAGATCCTTCTTTCTTTGGATTGTATACTGCACTTCATTTTGTTCGAGGCTTGGGTGACCTCTTTTGCTCAGGTGCAAGCCATAATTCACGAGATTCAGAGTGCCATTCTCTTCTAGTCCTCTCTCCCGTCCCTCCTGCTTTCGACTTCGTAACACTTTGCCGTACTGTACTGTACTGTACTGTCGTTCGTGTGCGGCATTCCTTCTCAAGGAGGATTGATTCGAGTGAACCCTAACCCAAGCTACTGCAATCCAGCTGGTTTTGGTACTTCTAATAGTACCCGGCTTCTATGAATGATAGTGAAAACAAACAACTCGTATACACCCTGGTCGTATTTTCATTTTAAGTGGAGATGCATCACTCTCTCTCTCTCGGTCGCTAGCTGGTGAGCTACCGAACTGTTTGATACTAGCTGTAGGTTTCGACGGTCCACTCGCGTGGAAACGGTTTGGGCCCTCCTCTAATCTTGATGCCATGTTCTTTCACGCCCTTGGCCGCCGCGTTGGCGTGACCAAAGCATTCCTTGGGAAGCCCCACCTTTTCTTCCATGACCGCAGGCGTGTCGTCATCGAGAGGGACCTCCAGGAAGGTGAGCGAAGGGTTATCGGTCGCAAAGTCCCGGACGGCGTCCGTGTATTTTTGGTAGAACTGAACCCAGAAGTCAACCGCAGCCGGGTCCTTTTTCGGGGGGAATTGCTTGCGGTCGGTCGTAAACAGAGATTCCACCAGCGGCGTCAGCTTTTTGTTTTGCCACCGGTTGATGAGGGTTCCGAATTTTCTGGCGGATCCGAACCAGGATGCCGCGTCCCGGTTCAGATAGAGAATCGTGGCTTTGGGGTAGAATTCCCTGATGTTTTCAAGCGTGTCAAGCATCGAGTAAATGGTTTTCGTTCTGTAATCGTCAAAGTCACTAAAGATAAGGTACTGGTCCAGGATGTCTGGACGTTCGTTGGATTCGTCGGGGTCCGGAGTCCATGTCAGCAGCGGCCGGTGGTTTTTGATGTTGTTCCTCATAGTTGTTCCCACCAATTTGAGCTTTTTGTATTTTTTGTAGGGATATTTATGGTGTGCGCTAGCTCCGATCCCCAGTCCGCACTGAAAGTATTGGTGGACCGTCGTGGTCCCGCTTTTGGGCAACGAGAGCAGAAAAATCGGGGTTGGGAGCTTGAGGACCGAAACCGGCAGAGGATCCTTGAGTCGGTGGACAGGATGGCCTGTTTCGTCAATGTCGTTGATAAATTCAATGCCGTTGATCATTTCGGTCTTGGTTTGCCGTTCCACAACAACGTCGTAGTAACTGTTCTCGTTGATGTTCAAATTGGTGTCCAACGTGAAATCCTTCTTCTTGCCATTCTTCTTGCCCTTCTTGTTGGCAGAATCGTCCCCTCCTATCCCACTAGCAGAATTGTCACTGTCCTGGTGAGCAGAATTATCATCTTCCTGGCCAGCAGAATCGTCGCCTTCCTTCCCACTGGCAGAATCGTCATCTTCCTGGCTAACAGAATCATCATCATCCTTCCCACTGTCATCATCATCATCTTCCTTCCCACTGGCAGAATCGTCATCTTCCTGGCTAACAGAATCATCATCATCCTTCCCACTGTCATCATCATCATCTTCCTTCCCACCAGTAGAATCGCCACCCTCCTGGGCAACAGAATTGCCATCTTCCTTCCCACTGTCAGAATCATCATCTTCCTGGCGGGCAGAATCATGATCGTTCTTCCTGCTGGCAGAATCGGCACCCTCCTTCTCACTGGCAGAATCGTCATCTTCCTGGCTAACAGAATCATCATCATCCTTCCCACTGTCATCATCATCATCTTCCTTCCCACCAGTAGAATCGCCACCCTCCTGGGCAACAGAATTGCCATCTTCCTTCCCACTGTCAGAATCATCATCTTCCTGGCGGGCAGAATCATGATCGTTCTTCCTGCTGGCAGAATCGGCACCCTCCTGGTCGATAGAATCATCATCTTCCTCACTGGCAGAATTGGCACCGTCCTGGTCGGCAGAATAATCGTCTCCCTTCCCACTGGCAGAATCATCATCTTCCTGGCCAGCAGAATCATCGTCTTCCTTCCCACCGCTAGAATCGCCACCCTCCTGGCCGACAGAATCATCGTCTTCCTTCTCGCTGGAAGAATCGTCATCTTCCACACTGGCTTGCGATTCTGGAACCCGCGTAAAGTCTTCGACAACAACAGCGCCACCATTATACATCTGTGCGTCGTCGGTGTCGTTCGGATAGTCGTTGCTGTCGCTACTGGAACCGTATCGTCGCAAGCTTCCCCTCTTGTATGGGTTGACTGCGATATCATCGTGTGGGTTCGCGAGATAAGTAGTGGTCTTGTGTAGGGTCAAAGCCGAAAAGATGACCAGCATGACAAAGATGATGCGCGATATAGAGAGCCGCATCTTGGAATGTTATGGTTCGAATTAGATTAGATTAGATTAGATTCGAGACTTTGCTCGTGCCCTTGCTCGTGCCCTTGCTATTGACGTTGCTATTGACGTTGCTCGTTTCTGTTTGGATGGTTTGCGTCCGGTACGGTAACAAATGCCGATGGGCCTCCTGTCTTGAATATGCCGTATCGTGTCGTAGTGTCGTAGCGCCGTATCGAGAGTGCTGGTCCCCAACGCCGTCGTGTATTGAGGCTCTTCTGGGATGTTCGGATGATTCTTGTTTGTCGAATGGATTTTCTTTGTAGTGCTGTAGTTGCGGTTGCGGTCGGGTTGCGTTTTGTCGTGCACCAGAGCAAAAAAGACTACCGGTACCGTATGTACCGGTAGTACGGTAAAGAGAGAATCGATGCCTAACGGATACCTGGGCCCGCCAGGTGCATTTTTTGCGGAAATTGCTCTTAAATCCCTCCGTACCGTACTACGTACGGAGTAGGTAAGAATGCATGGTACGAATTCTACACTTGTTTCCTGTAAAAAAACTCTGGTAGTAATTTTCTACACGAATTCCCCTACAAAATACCCCTCCAACCCTCTTGACCTTGGTGATTCAATTGGAAGCAGTTGCAATAGACTTGTGGCCATGCCAAATCTATCCAACTCATCCTTGCTTAAATGGCTAGTTTGTCTGCTGTTCTGGGTTGAAAATTGGTTCAGTTGGAGCCATAATGTAGTTTTGAACAATTTCATGTACGACATCACATAAACGATCGTCACATAAACGATGCTCATGCTTTCGTAATATTCGTGCGATGTTTTAAAATATTCCGAAACATTTTGTTGCGCGCACAATAAATAATTCTCTACCTATTTTTGCACGCAACAATTTCAAGTAGGTCTATTTTCGCCACCGTTTTTTCCAGCCCCTTTTCATGCTTGCTTAAGAATCTTTCTATTCTACAATTTTGTTTCATGCTTACCCCGATAATATTTATTCGCCATTCAATTTTTGTTTTTTCCACACGAAACTCCTCATATTTTGTAATAATATCCTCTATGTACACTGATATTGTTGTAGCGTTGATACAAATTTCTTACCAAATATACAAGCTTCTTGATAACCAGCAATGTATTCTATTACGTTGCTTTCACAATACTCACACTACATTTATCGAATATCAAAATCCAACAACCATATTTTTGTACTCATAAGAAAGTATTTTATCCGCATTTGCAATACTCTCCGACATTTTACAATATTCACGCTACGCTTATCAAATACGGAAATACAACAAACATATTTTGTAACAAATACGAAAGTATTTTATCAGCCTTTTGAAATTATCTTGTTTATTGTATTATATTCGAACAGAAGACCCGGAACAATATTGTGCAAACCATAAAATAATAATGAACTAGCCGTTCTACTATTGCTGTTGATATCATCAATTACTCTTGTTCGTTTTTATTATATTCCATGAAAAATTTGTAGTCCTCATCATCTTCGCCTAGAATCTCAACCAAGGTACGTTTTCGCTTCCGTGTTTTTCCCTCTTTGTTCTCCTCCTTATCTTCTTGTTTACGATTGCCATTTTGCTTTTGGTACATTTTAAGTATTTCCGTCTCTAATTCTTTTGATTGTTGTTCCTTCCTTCGTTCTTCTAATTCACTTACTAGGTATTCGTAAAGATCTTGTCCCTCGTTACTCCAACCCTCCTTATTTCCAGACTTACCGTCAGTGAATTTTTTTCTCAACCTCGTGCCCTTTGTTGTGTTTATCCACGAGTCGTAGTCGTTGTAAAGGAAAAGCAATGCAAAAGCTTCATCGCTTGGGGTGAAAATGGTACTGATTGTCATTCTGACTGATTTTCTTTTGAAGTCTGTCTGTTTTGGTGACACCGCTCCCAGAATTCTTTTCATGAAGTATTTGAATTCTGGTGAATTTTTCCGCCGATAGTCTTCGTGCAATTGGTACCTATTTTCTGAGTTAACGTCTTGTGTGTCTGTGATTAGAACCGTTCCTGGGAAACTATCTGGTATCAGGTTGTTTCTTTTATCGTCTACGTGTCAGTGTTCATACGACCAAAATGTTAGAATGGCTTATGAACGATTGCATGCCAGCAATCATTTTCTTGTTGGTTGCGTACCTTTGTAGTTTTTCCTGGCAAGAGTTTGAGCATTGTGCCTACACGCAGTCACTGCACGGCAATAAATTCCACTCCACTTTTGGTCTTTTATATCGATCGTATTTGGTATTTCATTGTTATTTGCTTGTTTTACAATTTTGAATATCGTCGCCTTCACGAATGTAATCTCTGGCGGGAATTTAAATTTCCTGAATGCTTTTTCTTTGACGTGTTTGACAATGTTGTTTTCCAAGTTATCGTTATCGGATTCTTTTGTTGTCTGTAGAATATTTCTGTTGCTACTGTTGGTTGTTCTATATGTTTGGCTATCGTTTGTGTTTGTTCGGTCACTTCCCGATACACTGCTGTTTGGGCTGTTTGTGTTATTGGTAACAATGGTTCTACCTGTCACCGGACTGCAACTAGTACTCAGTTCTACCATTATTTTTTTGTTAACTCGTGCACCTCAACTTACCGTTTTTTCCTTTGATTGATTTGGCGCGCTATTTTTATGATAATAATGTTGTTTGTAGGAATCGTTTGGCATGTTTTTTTCATTCCTACTGTACACACTGTAATCTCTTGATTTACTGTCTCCAAGGAATTGTTGCATTTCAACTAATTGTACTATCTGTGAGTGTTGTTCTTGTACTGTCGCCTGCCTATCTTATTTTCGAGCGTGCCGTGATATTCTGGAATGTGGAGTCCTCAAAATTTTGGCGCGGACCCGAACATTTTGATCTTCCCTACCCTACCGTACTTACCCTACGGTACCGTATCATTCTGTATTTATTTATTTACTTATTGTTTTTCAATTTTCTGCAACGGCGTTGCAGTAAATTCTATATTTTGGGTGGTTGACACTCCCCCCTGAATCAATTATGGATTGGATCACAATTTGTAGGTTCAACGGAGGGAATTTTGTTGTTGTTGTTTTGTTGCTTTCTGATGAGTATTTTTTTTTTAATGTATCGACTTTTTAAGGTGATATTTTACATAATTTCCGTTCTAATTTTTGCACTTAATTTGTACCGGTGATACCTTTGATATTGTCCTGGTTTTTTTGTTGGAATGGAATCCTTACAGAGTTGCAGAGTTAGTGTTTCACGCGTCCCCATGCTCCACAAGGAACTGGATAGTTGTTATATTCCTCTAAATCTTCCGGCGAATTTCATCGTTTTTCGTAAAGACTTAGCCATTTCTTAATTTTCCACTCGTTTTCGTCTTGTTCGCTCTTTTCCCCCCTGTTTGTCACTTCTTTTACTTTCCGTTTTTCTTTTTTGACTGTTTTCTTGCTTTGTTCATGAACGAATCCCACTTATGTTTGGTACATTTGTTTTTCGTGTCTTTGTTATTTATGTTCTCTTCTTTAATTGGCGGAAATATTTCTTGTGTTGAGTACCACTCGTTATCGTCTTTTGATCTGCAATACCATTCCAATCTGTCAGTTTCGATGATTGCCTCATTCGTCATTTTGCGCCAGTTGTTGAACCAAATGTACGTCATACAAGGACGGTTCCCAGGGTGGTAATGTATACATTCTTTTATGTGTTCTCTTGCCTCCGGCGTCAGATTACTCCATTTTTTGCCGGGAAAGTACGACCGTCTTGTATCATTCTCTCTCGTTCTATTGATTTTACTTCCGGTCCAATACCCACGTTGTCGTAGCACTTAATGTCTTCCGATGTTTTCAATGCGGGATAACCACATGTAATGTATGCAAGAATGACTCCCATTGCCCATACATGGTCCATCCCGTCAGTGTTCCCTTCTTTGTAGTTGGGTAATACTTCCTCGGTTATGTACTTGAAGCATTGTTCCCAAATGTTCAAAGCTTCGTCCTCCTCGAAATGACCTTTTTTGCTGTTGAGTCTTTGTCGCACTTCTTCTATCTTCTGGCATCCACTAAGGATTGTGTTAACCAAGTGTCCGTTTTTGGCACACAAGGCATCAAATCCTGTTTCGAAATGATATAGAAATGGGTTTCCGTCGTTGTTTACGTCATCGTTGTTTAGCTCATGCATCTGTTTGTTGTAATCCTTGGACAAGACAGTACCCCGGGTTGGCACAACTGTTGTTTTGTGTGTCGGTTTAGGTCTTTTGTTTTTCATTTTCCTGTTATTTTCCATTTGTAACGCAGTCATGCACCTATTTGTACCACAGTACACCTAACGTTCGTACTCCAACGCCGAATCATAAAGTTGGTATTTGTTGTTTTTTCCAGGCGTTGTAACTTTCAGTTTTTGGTTGTGGCTTCTTTTTCCCGAACACGCATAATTCTTACTATTGTTACGTACCGGCACCAACACTACGACGATGCACGTAAATAGTCTGATTCAAAAACCGACAAGCTTTAAGTAGTGTAACTTTCCTCGTTTGCATGCGATTGGTTCTTGATGTATCGTAGAGATGAACGTGTCAGGTGGATCGATACCTCCATAGAGATGTGTACAAGATGTATTCTTCGTACTTGTTCCTTAGTACTATTTTTTTAATATTGTATTGGTACGATGCACATAAATTGTCTGATTCATAAACAGACTGCCATTAAGTAGTGTAACTTTCCTCATTTTGACACGAATGGTTCTTGATATACCGGTAGAGGTGAACGTGTCCTTTGGATCGACTCCCCCGTAGATATATGTCAAATGTGTGTTCTACGTTATATTTTTTTATAATTTTTTTATTATTGAATTGGGACGGTGCACACAAATTGTAGGATTCAAAAACTGACCAGCTTTAGGTAGTGTAATTTTCCCCGAGCACGTATGATTGGTTATTGATATAGAGGTGAATGTGTCCACTGGTTCGATTCCCCCGTAGTGACCTGTACCAAGGGTAGTAGTTTCGGCATATTATTGTAATTTTTGGTGATATTCTTATGAAGAAGTACTAACCAAAATAGAGTTTCTCAGTTTTTTTTTGAGTGCAAAAGTGTGTTCTTTTCTGAAATTTTTGGATGAATATTGCTCCTACTAATGATTGGGGAGACAATGAAACAATATTGATGACAATTCTCCGGCTATTACTTTAGTCAGTATGAATTGTATAATAATGGTTGTCCCTGGTCATGCATGCTCCAAAATTGTGATTCCTAGTCACTTTTTTAGTACAAGAGTGTTTCATTCGATTCAATTGAAGGATATGTGTGGCATTCACTGCAAGAATTTCTGGATGAATAGTGTTCATACTATGGATGCGGTAGACTATGAAACAAACCGGACAAGAAACAGGCTGATACTTTATTCTGTATGAATTATAGAATAATGTTCGTCCCTGGACATGCATGTACCAAAATAGTGAGTCCTAGTCAGTTGTAGAGTGCAAATGTGTGGCATTGACTGCAATTTCAGGATGAATAGTGTTCATACTATGAATGGGGTAGACTATGAAACAAACCGGACAAGAAACAGGCTGATACTTTAGTCTGTATGAATTTTAGAAAAATGTTTGTCCCTGGACATGCATGTACCAAAATAGTGAGTCCTGGTCAGTTTTAGAGTGCAAATGTGTGGCATTGACTGCAATTTCAGGATGAATATTGCTCATACTATGGATGTTGTATACTGTGAAACAAACTGGACAAGAAACAGGCTGATACTTTAGTCACTATGAATTTTAGAATAATGTTTGACCCTGGACATGCATGTACCAAAATATTGAGTCCTAGTCAGTTTTAGAGTGCAAATGTGTGGTATTGACTGCAATTTCAGGATGAATAGTGTTCATAGTATGGATGGGGTAGACTATGAAACAAACCGGACAAAAAACAGGCTGATACTTCAGTCATTATGAATTTTAGAATAATGTTTGTCCCTGGACATGCATGTACCAAAATATTGAGTCCTAGTCAGTTTTAGAGTGCAAATGTGTGGCATTGACTGCAATTTCAGGATGAATAGTGTTCATACTATGAATGTGGTAGACTATGAAACAAACCGGACAAGAAACAGGCTGATACTTTAGTCTGTATGAATTTTAGAAAAATGTTTGTCCCTGGACATGCATGTACCAAAATAGTGAGTCCTGGTCAGTTTTAGAGTGCAAATGTGTGGCATTGACTGCAATTTCAGGATGAATATTGCTCATACTATGGATGGTGTATACTATGAAACAAACTGGACAAGAAACAGGCTCATACTTTAGTCCGTATGAATTTTAGAATAATGTTTTTCCCTGGGCATACATGTACCAAAATAGTGAGTCCTAGTCAGTTTTGAGTGCAAATGTGTGGCATTGACTGCAATTTCATGATGAATAGTGTTCATACTATGGATTGGGGAGACTATGAAACAAACCGGACAAGAAACAGGCTTATACTTTAGTCAGTGTGAATTTTAGAATAATGTTTGTCCCTGGACATGCATGTACCAAAATAGTGAGTCCTAGGCTACCAAAATACTGATTCCTAGTCAGTTTTGAGTGCAAATGTGTGGCATTGACTGCAATTTCAGGATGAATAGTGTTCATACTATGGATCGGGGAGACTATGAAACAAACTGGACAAGAAACAGGTTGATACTTTAGTCAGTGTGAATTTTAGAATAATGTTTGTCCCTGGACATGCATGTACCAAAATAGTGAGTCCTAGTCAGTTTTAGAGTGCAAATGAGTGGCATTGACTGCAATTTCAGGATGAATATTGCTCATACTATGGATGGGGTAGACTATGAAACCAACTGGACAAGAAACAGGCTGATACTTTAGTCAGTATGAGATTTAGAACAATTTTAGTCCCCTCTGGCATTGCTGCATGTACCCAAATAGTGATTCCTAGGCAGTTTTCGAGTGCAAATGTGTGGCATTGGCTGCATGAAACAGAATTGACCAGAAATCTTCTACTTATACTTGAGTCAGTTTTAAAATTTATTAGTCCTAGTAATATTAGTTAGTATGTTTATGATTGTGCGAATTAGGCTGCAATTTCATGATCAATATTTCGCATATTATTGATTGAATAAAGAACTATGAAGTATAATGGATAAGTTACAAACGGATGCTTGCATTTGGTGTAACATAGTATGCCTCACTCATCCAATCTTGGATGATTTGGTGGAACTGGTGCTGTACTCTGACACGGTTGTGGTTGTGTCAGAAGATGAATCGGATACCTCCTCACTTCCATCCGTCGGGTCACGAATCCCAACATCCTTGCTGAAACATTTTACTAAATCCGATACTTTTTTAATGCGTCGAGGGTTGGTTTCTTTCAGGCCGGAAATCTGAAAGTATGGGCAAAATTGTCGTTTCTCCCCCACCTTACGTTTGTGGAAAGTACATATATAACCCGCCACTCGTTCATATTGGTCGTAGTCTCCGAAAACGTACCTATAAACTTCTCCAATTTCAACTGGTCCGTTTTTTTCTGGAGTATAACGAACTTGTTCGTTTACTTCGTAAATAGGAAACAATATCTCTGGATCCTGATCTTTCAACAGCACAGAACATTGGAATTCACGTTTGGTTTCCTTCTCCTTGATCTTGATAGGATAAACTTGCAGTGTTACAGTGGCGTTAAGATGATTTTTTGCAACATCTATAATCATTTCTTCGCTTTCATTTGAACCCTTTTTTCACAGGTTTTAGTCGTTGTGTCAGTCAAACCAGTATCCTTGGAATTACCCTTACTTGTGTCAATTCCCGATTCTTTAGATTCGTTTGGCTTATTTTTCGAACCCTTACTGGTTACTTTCGATCCACTGATGTTCTTTCTCCCATCGTTGATATTGTTCGTCTTGCCAACATTGTCACCGTCAACGTTATCATCCCAGGGTGGTATGAATCCACGCTTGGAATCATTTGTCGTATTGAGATTGAAAGTAACCCATCCTACCCGGTATGTGTTATTTGATTTGTTGAACTCATTGATTTGAACCTTGGATCTTTTGAAGCAATCCCAAGTTAGAAAGTCCGATGGTTCGTAAAAAACAAAGTCACGACCCTGGAGGTGTTCGAATGCCAGATTCAATTCTCCCGTTCCCTTTCCATAATTGTTGACAACCTTATCGTCCAAAAATTGAACTACAAGGTTAGCCGATGATAGATCATCCGACTTTTCCAACAAATATATTGCTAGTTTTTCTGTCAACGGGGTAAATATGGTACCCATTTCTGGGAGGTAGCTATACTGAATGAATTT
This sequence comes from Pseudo-nitzschia multiseries, assembly GCA_037355745.1. Taxonomy (NCBI): domain Eukaryota; phylum Bacillariophyta; class Bacillariophyceae; order Bacillariales; family Bacillariaceae; genus Pseudo-nitzschia; species Pseudo-nitzschia multiseries. Next base: position 2,213,337 of record CM074784.1, on the reverse strand, counting down.
TTCCACCCAAGTATGACGTAGGAGAACTTCCGGATCAATTACGAATATCTCACGGAACACGTATGGAATGTGTTCCATAAAAACTTGTTGGTGCACCTCTTGTTGTGAGTTAACATCGTATTGAAGGAATCTTGTAACACAAGTTTGATTCTTATGTTGTTCTTCCAATCCGGACAGTTCCAAAATACCTGTTACAAGTTCTTCTGGTTTATCGTCAAAATTGACATGGGCAAATTTTGTCTTACTCAGAACACATGCCGTTGGGAAAATGTACAATCGATCATTCCTTTGAAAATACGGAACACTTCCCTCCGTCGATTCGGTGACCATAGCTCCTTTTAGAAAATTCCTCTCGGTCAATACCAAATCTTCAATGGTTTCCATCACATGATCGTAACTGACAAATGATTGGTTATTGGTTTTGAAGACTTTTGGTATCATTTTCTCACAAACATTGTCAATTGAACAATCAAAGGACGAACCAACGCCGTCGACTCGAATCATTGATGCACATAGTACTTGAGAAATGATCAAATTACATGCTGTTTCCAACAAATCGACCACGTTTACCCCAATCTTGTTCCCATGTTGGACAAATTTTGTTATAAGCCATTGATGCACCAAATATAGGATTCCTTTCGGCACCTTGAAATATGCCAGATCTATTTTTCCGGTTCCATGTTTGCATGGCGACAGGGTGACAAGGTCCTCATCAAGATCGAAATGTATGTTGTAATATTTTGTGACCGTGTGCTTGTAGTGGATGACGTAGTGGAAAACCAATTGAGTATTGAGTGGTAATAACACTTTACCCGTTTCCGGAATTTTCGTGTCCCCTTGTCGATGAAATCCTACTGGAACCCACTTCTCCCCAGAAAGTACCGTGGTGCCCAAGACGAATGAATTGTTAATTAATTCGGGTAAGTAATACTGATAAAAACCTTCGTGTGTCAATACTTTGATGTCGACGTGTCTCATGTCGATGATGGTACAAATGGTTTTCGCCTTCCCTTGAAAGCGTAACCAATGTTCACGAATGAGCTCCTGAAAAGCAGTTTCTCGTTCCGTTCTCTTCATCAACTTATTGTTTGACACAATAAGTTCTTTAAACTCGATGTTTTCTGTTCGTAAGGATTTTAAGCATTCAATACGCTGCTTCTTGAAATGTTTGTCTAAGTCCACCTGATTGCAGCTATGAGTCATTGAAACATGTAGAGAGGTCTTTGCCATAAGGCAGTCCAAGAAGTTCCTCATTGATCTGACGTATCTTTTCAACTGACTGGGAGAACAATTGTCGCCTTTGGTATGGAAACACAAATCCTCAGACGAAATATCCGACCCAGGTGGATACTTCACATTCTTCATGTACCAAAACAATATCTCACGGTACATTATCATGTACTTCTTCATTGTAACGTAGTTGACGACGTTGCGCCCATAAATAGCATCCACGCCTGATGTGTCGTTAACATTCTTCAACAGTGACTCGAACCTATCCCACTTGTTCGCCATGTCGTAGTCATTGAATCGATCGGTTAATTGCTTCCTGCTCAAAAATTTCAACACTCCAGTCATACCGTTGTCAATTTCAAACAAAAATAAATCCACCATGACGTTTATTTGATGGGGAATAGGCCCTAAGTCACTTAAGGTTGTATCGGGTTTTTTCTTCTTTCCCTTCCCCTTCTTCTTTTCCGCAGAGTTAGTAGTAGACATTGACTTCCTGAAATCTGGTGTAGGTTCGGATTCAATAATTTTTGATACAAGGTAAACCCTCGTCAACAATGCAGTGAAACATGTTGTAACCTCAAGACTGAGGTTCCTCACAAACTCCTCTGTTCCATATGACTCACCCTTCAAAGCCTTTGTAAGGTTATTAATTACTGCCTGTCGATGATCTCTTTGATCGGTATCATGTTTGTCAAGACTATTGGTTGGTGGGTCTTTCAATCTACCCTTCTTACAACTTGTCGTTTTCTCATTTGAATTTGGGTTGGCACCGCGCTTGCGAGCACTATTAGTCGTAGGTGTCATTGGCAATGTAAAATGTTATCAGTATTTGAGACAATCTTTTTATTGTTTGAAAACAATGAGAATCACTGTTGTGTGAATCTAGTTTACCCGAGTTACGAGCAAACATTGAATGAAAGAAGGATAGTAGTACAACTTGAAACTTCTTTCACCAGATATCACCACTCACGTAGCGACGCGACAGTGGTAATCATGTCTCAAAAACCATTTCTCAAAAAATCGAAAACGTAGAAGGTGCCCGTAAACGTGTCCTTGTTCTCGTAAAGACGTTCTACCACTAACCTGAGAAAGAGTTAAACAATATCGTCACAATAATTGGACAAATAAAACCTGCAACGACGAATGCAAGGGCGGGGATTTGTCTGTGAATCCGTTGGGATCAAAAAACCATTTTTTGTAACTGGAACCGCCGTTCCCGAAAAACGGAAAAAAGGGTTTTTTGGGTGGAATGAAAGGTGAGAAGAAGAAAAGATAAAAAGGAACATTTTCCAATTTGGAAAATGGCCCCATCGCTGAATTGTTCCATTGTGTGTACAAAAGTACAGTCGTATGAACACCTAGTAGCGCTAAATAGGGAAAAGGGCATTGGTTGGTGTAACTCCGTTGCCAAAAAACAAATGATCCGATCGCTGAATTGGTGCAATTTGTGTAGAAACGTACAGTCGTATGAAACTTTTCACGCTAAATACTAAAAAGGGCTTTTGTTGCAACGCCGTTGTCAAAAAAAAAAATGGTCCGATCGATGATTTGGTGCATTTTGTGGGGTACAAAGGTACTTTGGTATGACCAGTACTATCGTATGAACCATGACGCTAACTACGTATGAACCATATCACGCTAAATAACAAAAATACCATTTGTTGCAACGCCGTTGCAAAAAAAACAAAAAGTAAAATACTTAACGGACCAATGTAATTCTGACGTTCGAAGTTTGTTGTACTGTTGTATGATCCATATCACGCTAAATACCAAAAAGACCATTTGTTGCAACGCCGTTGCAAAAAAAAAAAAGAACATAATACTTAACGAACCAATATCATTCTTACGTTCGAAGTTTGTTGTACTGTTGTATGATCCATATCACGCTAAATACCAAAAAGACCATTTGTTGCAACGCCGTTGCAAAAAAAGAAAAAGAACATAATACTTAACGGACCAATATCATTCTTACGTTCGAAGTTGTTTACTTAGCAGAAAATGTATGGAACTGGTGGTGTCATTCTTACGTTCGAATGTTGATACTTGATCTATCGAACCGATGTCGTCCTTACATTCGAAGTTTGATATAAGTACTTTGTACGGAGTAGTTAGCTTACAATGAAAGTATGTTGCTCACTAACTTCGGTCACTTTTTTTCACTTTCCGACAAACATCAATTTCCAACTTATCTGAGTAGAGTGTTGTTTCTTTCCAACAACACTCCGTCCGAGAACGTGGGATCCGACCCTCTTCGTCACATGCCTTAGGGCGATGATGTCACGAGCACAACGATCCGTTCTCAGATATTTCAGTCCGATATAACAGCCTTGTACTGCAAAAGAAGTAGAAAGCATTCGATTAGGGATTAGTTGCTGGAAAGATATTCTTGTTTGGACGGCCGCCTTACATAAACATCTTGAAAGCACAAAATCTGCATCAATTGCCTATATATCAACAGGAACAAGTCCCTGTTTTTCGTGACATAGGAATTACTACAAGTCTGCAAATCAACGGCAGCAGAAAGAACAACGACAACGAATAACAAACCGGCAAATGGAATCATTGGAGGCAACAACGTATCTGCGGCAACAACGTATCGGTGACATCAACGGTAAAACGAATCAGAACAAGCAACGGTACGAATGAGATAGACAACAATGATAATACTTCCTCGACCGGCATTACTGATAATGTATTTCCTCACTTATGTTTTTCTTCCTTATTTCATAGGACCGGAACGGAATAACAGATTGGAAACAACAGATTAGAAATTGGCAATCGCAACGGTAAGAATGAGAGAGGAGAAAGACAATGATCTTACTTCTTCTGGCATTCCTGATAATGTATTTTCTTCCTTCTCTTTTTCTTCTCATTTTCATAGGACCGTATCGGAGCAACGGATTTGAAACAAGGGATTGGAAACAACGAATCGGAAGAACCAATCTTTCCTGGTGTGGCAAATCTTTCCTATAATTGCAAAGGATACAACGAATCGAACACGACACTGAATCGAAGTCAACACAGAATCGAAGGTAACAACAACGGCAACAACACAGCAACACCACCAATCAACAACAACAACAACAAAAGGAAGCAAACGGTGTACGTTGGTAGCATGTAGATTATATTATTCTGTTGTTATTATTGACTGTACTACATCAATAGATACTCACCCATTTTGATCAATTATCATACCAAATATTCGAATAAAATCGTGTACAGCTGCGAGAGCAACAGCGGAAAGCAACAGCGAGAGCAGCAGCGGCAGCGACAGCCGCGAGAGCAACAGCGGCAATCAGCAGCGAACAAAGCTACAATCGGCAACGACAGCCGCGAGAGCAACAGCGGCAATCGGCAGCGACAGCCGCGAGAGCAACGACAGCCGCGAGAGCAACAGCGGCAATCAGCAGCGAAAGCTACAATCGGCAACGACAGCCGCGAGAGCAACAGCGGCAATCGGCAGCGACAGCCGCAAGAGCAACAGCGGCAATCGGCAGCGACAGCCTCAGGGGCAAGCGGCAAGCAGCAGCGAGAGCAACACCGGCAATCGGCAGCGACAGCCGCGAGAGCAACGACATCCGCGTGAGCAAGAGCGGCAATCGGCAGCGGCAAGCGGCAAGCAGCAGCGAGAGCAACAGCGGCAAGTGTCAAGCGAAAAGCGGAAAGCAGCAAGAGCAACAATTGCTACACCTACTCCAACCATGACGACAAATCAGTTCTCGGACAGAGCTATGAAGCAAAAAAGAGATAGGAAACATGAGAAAAGAAGAAAGCAGAGAATGTCATCGAACTTTCTTAGGATAGCAGCACCTGTGTCAACGAGCCATAAAACTTATACAAAGTTGTCCGACATAAAACCAATGAAGAAGGAAAGGACAAATAGGCGTAGTACTTGCAAAGATTGTGTCAGTACAATAGCGTTGAAAAACAAAGACAGAACAACTGTGGTCAAAGGAAAATACATGGAGACAAACTGGGGTGGCAAAATAAGAGGAAAGAAAAAGTATCAACCGGAACAGGCTTTGTTGATAGATAAATTCGATAGATTGGATAGTAGAAACGACGAGCATATTGTTGCGTTTGACGAGAATAATCCGTCGTTGCGCATTTTCGCAAAAGTTTCCAGAAAATTTGCCAAGCGACACCTTGCTACGAAGAATAATATCAAACTGTTAAGAAAGTTTGCTCCGGAAATTGTTGGATCCAAACCGACAGTTGCCAGAGGTCAGAAGCGCGGCAGTATCAACGATGATTATGCTATCATTGGAGTTAGACCAGAAAGATTGTCTTCCAACAATGGTGAGTACGTGTTCAAAAGTCATGTGAAACCAAACATGAAACTGGAGCTGGAACACACGACAGTGAGAATTGTGAAGCATATGCATCATAGTTTAACACACATCGAACCATTTGTTGAGGATGAAATGGATGTGTTGTCTCAGATTCTGACTCGTACGCAGCTCAATGCCATTGGGAAACAGGCATTAGCTTTTTCGATTGGTCGAAATTACCATTCTCGATGCCATGTTGATGATGACATGTATTATACTCGTTTAACAGTCATAGCTCCGTCGGGAGTGCATGCTGACGAAGTGATTTATTATTTTGTCTTCCCAACGTACCGCATCAAAGTGCCGTTGCGTTCTGGGGATACTCTGCTCTTTAATCCGTTAGTGTTTCATAGCTGTTCGAATCCCAAATACGAAGGGTGTTATGTTATGAGCGCCTATGTATCGCGCAAAACTATACTAAGAAGTAATCCATTATAATAATAACTTGATACTCATGACAAAAAATTTATGACTGTACCGTACTAGTACTATACCGTCAAAAATACAGGAAAAGGGCATTTGGTGCAACGCCGTTGCAGAATATAGAAAAACGCTAAATAAACATGAGAAGGGGGGTATGATTGTACCATACTAGTATACAATCCAAAAAACGGGAAAAGGGCATTTGGTGCAACGCCGTTGCAGAATATAGAAAAACGGTAAATAAACATGAGAAGGGGGGTATGATTGTACCATACTAGTATACAATCCAAAAAACGGGAAAAGGGCATTTGGTGCAACGCCGTTGCAGAAAATAGATAAACGCAAATTACACATGAAAAGGTGGGTATGATTGTACTGTACTAGTATACCATCCAAAATACGGGAAAACGGCATTTTGTGCAACGCCGTTGCAGAAAATAGAAAAACACAAAATATACAGGAAAACCAGCATCCAAAACACGGGAAAAGGGCATTTGGTGCAACGCAGTTGCAGATAATAGAAAAACGCAAAATACACATGATAAGGGGGTATGATTGTATTATACTAGTATACCATCCAAAACACGGGAAAAGGGCATTTGGTGCAACGCCGTTACAGAAAATAAAAAAACGCAAAATACATCTGAGAAGGGGGGTATGATTGTACCATACTAGTATACAATCCAAAACACGGGAAAAGATAATAAACTTGTTCATTGAAGTCATGTGCTGTTTTCACCATCTCGTACTATTGATTGTAAATCCTTCTTTTCCAGTGAAGCCATTGTCTCGCGGAAATTAAACAACCATTGTTCACGATTACCCAGCACAAAATATTGGTCAGGACTACCATGGTTTCTAACAACGGCAGCTTCGGACTCAATGGCGTTGCAGTCGAACAAATACAATTTGTTCCGAAGCTCACCTAGCTTTACCAACGCATGATGGTGTTTTTTTCCTTTGTCCCTCTTGCTCGGTATGGGGTCTGCAGAAACAAAGCAACGAGCGACGGCATAATAACCATCGTGCACTAATTCGAAACCACTAACGGAGCTACCCACGGGGAACGGACCTTCGAGGTAAAGCAGGCACAGAATCTGACATGGATAAACTTTCAGTCCACGTCCATCAAGGAGGTCGAGTTGAAAATTAGCCCAATCGTACCATACATTGGACAATTGTCCAGAATCAGACTTAAACGATGGGTGGGCACGAAACAATAATTTCATCTCGCGAGATTGGTCATACCTCTTGTGCTCCGTGGTTCCAAAAACCTTGCTGCTGCCCACAGCCGGTAGGACCACGTCACAACAAAATTTGAGAACATCAGATGGAAACCAGGGTAAACTTGAGTTTTTTTTTTCATCCCACTTCATGTAAGGGAGACCATTCATCACACCAATCCAAAACGAAGACCCACCTGACCAACCACCCTCCTTAGGATGATTTGGTCCGGTTACGGGTCTATGTTCGAACAAATCAAATTCACGGTCAAGTCGATCAATAGTTCGATACTCCATCACTCGGTTGCAAGTTTGCTTGATAAGTGTGGACTTGTTTCGTTGAGTTCTCTTAGCAGGAGCCTTCACTTCAGTTTTATGATTGCTCTCACTCGCGGCAGAGTCCCACCCAGTTGGAGGACCAAATAATCTCATGTACTGTGATAAATGAAAATACATGTGATTCTTCACAAGATTGTTACCCTCTCCCTTACTTCGTTGAAGATTGTTATTTATACAGTTAATGAAAAGAACAACCATTTTGTCCACATTCAAAACACCTTTCTTGTCTTGTTTGAAAACCTCGTCGAACGTTCCAGCATACTTTAGGAACTCTTCCATACCCAACAACAACTCAATGGCGTAAATACGTCGGTCAATTTCCTCTTCACACTTTCTGCTCTTGTTCTCGAGATTGGAAGGAGTCTTTCGAGACAACAACAATTGACGACCTCCAGCAGACAGAAGTGACAGCATCTGAATATAAAGCATTCCAATGTACTGGTTACCCTCCTTCTTCGCTGTATGTATTGATTCTGAAAAATTGGTTCGTGGGAAGTCACGATCGGATTGCCTCTGGACAGCACCACCGTAGTAACTGGCTAACCTTTCCATCTCACCAAGAAGCCGCTGGTTATTGCCTAAAAAGTCCTCGCGGAACGTCTCTGCTGCACGCTTTGCGCAACCAAGTTGGTGCATATGCAGTCTCTCTCCGGGAGACGCTAGATGAATATTATGTGGGTTTTCCCCAAAATCAAGATCATAAAAAGCATTGCCGTTATGTACACCATGGTGAGAAATGTTTTTGAAATACTGTTCAACATTCACTCCTTCGCCAACCATTGGAGCAGTAAAATCAGATATATTCCAGAGCCGAATGGATTGGTACTCTTCCCCATTTTGGTGCTTAGACACTTGCATGTTACCAGATTGAACTGAAACAGGAACCTTCAAAACATTCACACGAGCGTTAATACCAAGTGCTCTGGGACAATTGCAATGCCTACAGATCATCTTTGAATTCGACGTTTGATAATGACCACAAAGTTGGTCGTGCTGGGGAGTATCACCTATGAAATAAGCAACCGCAAATTTCATTCGAACCGACCATTTCTTCTTGTTCCACGGCAAATTAGACCATTCAATACCATCCGTTAGGTTGCAGGCATCTTTCAAAGATGAAAGAGCCAAACGAAGGCCAGAGTGAAGATTGTTCACATTGTCAATTGATTCGGCACCTTTATCACCGGGACATGTTGGGTGATAGTATATAGCCTCCCACGCATCCGGCCGGGAGTTTCAAGTTAGGGTGTTGAATATGCCAAGAGTCATGTTCAGTGGGGTAAGAGTGGTTTGACAACTATTGTCAATTGCAATTCCATCCATGTAGAGAATAATAGGAACCAGAATTTCATTCGATCCAGATTTGCATCTCTTCTCCCAAGTGTTGATCCACCATTCACCGTGATGCAGTTCGTCAATATCAATATTCCCTTGAAGTTCTGGATAACGGACTGGTAAGGTGGGGTCTTCAGCATGGGGGAATGACAGATTATCTTCCTTCACCAAAGTCACATTTGTTAATAGGGAATGAAGTGCTTTTTGGAACGACCGGACGTAGATTTGTTTGCGACTGGAAACATCAGCATTCTGTGATTTCTTAGAACACCAGTCAATAAGATGAGGTTCAAACCCATCGCCTTTTATTTCAGGCACAGTTGCAGAAATCTCCTTCATGACACTTGCCCTGGTCTTTATGAGATTGCCTTTAGTCCATGAAAATAAATTAAGCCGCTCGGATTCAATAGCCCATTCATACAATTCCTTCTCGGCAACTAATGGTATGCTATGATTCCGCATGATTTTCATTAACTTGATCTTGACCTTCAATTCGTCAGATATGTTCCTCCCTACATTGGGTGTCGTAATTAATAGCGTGTTTGAAGCACGATGGGAATCGTCAACATCAATGTTGATGCCTTCTTCATCATTGACAATCGAAGAGTGGGGGGCCTCTATGCTCTCACTACCTTCTTCCTCATCGTCATCGTTAGGAAAGAAAAAATTGTCATCGGAGACAGAATCATTGTCATCCTCTATGTTGGTTAATTCCTGACCGATCAAGGCACGCCCAATCGGTTCGACAGAAGGGTCATACATAACTTGATTGTCGAGAACCTCTGGTAATGCGACATCACTACTCTGCGGACCGTTACAGGTGTTCGTTAGACCTAATTGTTGACTAACATCCTCAAGCTTCTTCTTCGATTTTCTAATAAATAACGAAGATGCAAAATCATCTACCCCCAAACACCGGTTGTAATAAGAATAACATGTACCCGGATTATGTGCAATATGGGACAGAAGACCGGGAGAAACAATTACTCCCGTTTTCTTTCTTAGTCGCGCTGTAAACAAGGGGGGCCTCTTCTTCTTGATAACCTTTTTCTTTCCCCTACCTATAGTGATCAAAGGAGAGTCCCGGTAGCAACGTACACAATATACCTGATATTTGGGAGTGCGGACCATTGTTACTACTGAAGTCGTACACTAGCCGGTAATAACAATAAAAATGGGGAAACGATTGAGATTGAAAAATTGCGACCATGCACTGTTTGTTTCAGGCATAAAATTCAGTAACATGCCACTAATTCGGAAACATATGCCAGTGGGGTACGAAAATGAAATGTGCATAAAAATATTATGAGTTCGACATTAATTTTAATAAATAGGGTGAAATTACAAAGGGGGACCAGTGGAGTTCGACCCAAATATGCGCGTGATTCTGAAATAACCCTGAATCTCGTTTGTGTGACGATGCTCGTGCTTTCGTAAAATTCGTGCGATGTTTTAAAATATTCCAAAACATTTTGTTGCGCGCACAATAAATAATTCTCTACCTATTTTTGCACGCAACAATTTCAAGTAGGTCTATTTTCGCCACCGTTTTTTTGAGCCCTCGTACCATGCTTGCTTCAGAATCTTTCTATTCTACAATTTTGTTTCATGCTTACCCCGTTAATATTTATTCGCCATTGAATTTTTGTTATTTTCCACACAAAACTCATCTTTTGTAATAATATCCTCTATGTACACTGATATTGTCGTAGCGTTGATACCAATTTCTGAACAAATATACGAGCTTCTTGATAACCAGCAATGTATTCTGTTACGTCGCTTTCACGTTACTCACACTACGTTTTTCAAATATCAAAAGCCAACAACCATATTTTTGTACTAATAAGAAAGTATTTTATCTGCATTTGCATTACTCTCCGACATTTTACAATATTCACGCTACACTTATCAAATACGGAAATACAACAAACATATTTTGTAACAAATACGAAAGTATTTTACCAGCCTTTGAAATTACCTCGTTTATTGTATTATATTCAAACAGAAGACCTGGAACAATATTGTGCAAACCATAAAATAATAATGAACTAGCCGTTCTACTATTGATGTTGATACCATCAATTACTCTTGTTCGTTTTTATTGTATTCGATGAAAAATTTGTAGTCCTCATCATCTTCGCCTAGGATCTCAACCAAGGTACGTTTTCGCTTCCGTGTTTTTCCCTCTTCGTCCTCCTCCTTATCTTGTTGTTTACGATTGCCATTTTGCTTTTGGTACATTTTAAGTATTTCCGTCTCTAATTCTTTTGACTGTTGTTCCTCCCTTCGTTCTTCTAATTCACTTACTAGGTATTCGTAAAGATCTTGTCCCTAGTTACTCCACCCCTCCTTATTTCCAGACTTACCGTCAGTGAATTTTTTTCTCAACCTCGTGCCCTTTGTTGTGTTTAGCCACGAGTCGTAGTCGTTGTAAAGGAAAAGCAATGCAAAAGCTTCATCACTTGGGGTGAAAATGTTACTGACTGTCATTCTGACTGATTTTCTTTTGAAGTCTGTCTGTTTTGGTGACACCGCTCCAAGAATTCTTTTCATGAAGTATTTGAATTCTGGTGAATTTTTCCGCCAATAGTCTTCGTGCAATTGGTACCTATTTTCTGAGTTAACGTCTTGTGTGTCTGTGATTAGAACCGTTCCTGGGAAACTATCTGGTATCTGGTTGTTCCTTTTATTGTCTACGTGTCAGTGTTAATACGACCAAAATGTTAGAATGGATTATGAACGATTGCATGCCAGCAATCATTTTCTTGTTGGTTGCGTACCTTTGTAGTTTTTCCTGGCAAGAGTTTGAGCATTGTGCCTACACGCAGTCACTGCTTGGCAATAAATTCCACTCCACTTTTGGTCTTTTATATAGATCGTATTTGGTATTTCATTGTTATTCATTTGTTTTACAATTTTGAATATCGTTGCCTTCACGAATCTAATCTCTGGCGGGAATTTAAATTTCCTGAATGCTTTTTCTTTGACATGTTTGACAATGCTGTTTTCCAAGTTAATGTTATCGGAGTCTTTTGTTGTCTGTAGAATATTTCTGTTGCTACTGTCTGTGGTTTTATATGTTTGGCTATCGTTTGTGTTTGTTCGGTCACTTCCCGATACACTGCTGTTTGGGCTGTTTGTGTTATTGGTAACAATGGTTTTACCTGTCACCGGACTGCAACTAGTACTCAGTTCTACCATTATTTTTTTGTTAACTCGTGCACCTCAACTTACCGTTTTTTCCTTTGATTGATTTGGCGCGCTATTTTTATGATAATAATGTTGTTTGTCGGAATCGTCTGTTATTTTTTTTTCATTCATACTGTACACACTGTAATCTCTTGATTTACTGTCTCCAAGGAATTGCTGTATTTCAACTAATTGTACTATCTGTGAGTGTGTTGTACTGTCGCCTGCCTATCTTATTTTTGAGCGTGCCGTGATATTCTGGAATGTGGAGTCCTCAAAATTTTGGCGCGGACCCAAACATTTTGATGTTCCCTACCCTACCGTACTTACTGTACGGTACCATATCATTCTGTATTTATTTATTTATTTATTGTTTTTCAATTTTCTGTAACGGCGTTGCAGGAAATTCCTTTTTTTGGGTGGTTGACACTCACCCCTTAATTAATTATGGATTGGATCACACTTTGTAGGTTCAACGGAGGAAATGCTTTTTTTGTTGTTTTGTTGCTTTCTAAGGAGTACATTTTTTTAATGTATCGACTTCTTAAGGTGATATTTTACTTCATTTCCGTTCTATTTTTTGCACTTAATTTGTACCGGTGATACCCTCGAGATTGTCATGCTCTTTTATTTGTAATGGAATCCTTACAGAGTTGCAGAGTTAGTGTTTCACGCGTCCCCATGCCCCACAAGGAAGGGGGTAGTTGTTATACTCCTCTAAATCTTCCGGTGAATTCCAACGTTTTTCGTAAAGACTTAGCCATTTCTTGATTTTCCACTTGTTTTCGTCTTGTTCCCTCTTTTCCCCCCTGTTTGTCACTTCTTTTACTTTCCATTTTTTCTTTTTTGACTGTTTTCTTGCTTTGTTCATGAACGAATCCCACTTCTGTTTGGTACATTTTTTTTTCCGTGTTTTTGTTATTCATCTTCTCTTCCTTAATTGTCGGAAATATTTCTTGTGTTGAGTACCACTCGTTATCGTCTGTTGATCTGCAATACCATTCCAATCTGTCATTTTCAATGATTGCCTCATTCATCTTTTTGCGCTAGTTGTTGAACCAAATGTACGTTATATAAGGACGGTTCCCAGGGTGGTAATGTATACATTCTTTTATGTGTTCTCTTGCCTCCAGCGTCAGATTACTCCATTTTTTTGCAGGGAAAGTACGACCATCTTGTATCATTCTCTCTCGTTCTATTGATTTTACTTCCGGTCCAATACCCACTTTGTCGTAGCACTTAATGTCTTCTGATGTTTTCAATGTGGGATAACCACATGGAATGTATGCAAGAATGACTCCCATTGCCCATACATGGTCCATCCCGTCAGTGTTCCCTTCTTTGTAGTCAGGAAATAGTTCCTCGGTTATGTACTTGAAGCATTGCTCCCAAATGTTCAAAGCTTCGCCCTCCTCGAAATGTCCTTTTTTGCTGTTGAGTCTTTGTCGCACTTCTTCTATCTTCTGGCATCCACTAAGGATTGTGTTAACCAAGTGTCCGTTTTTGGCACACAACGCATCAAATCCTGTTTCGAAATGATATAGAAACGGGTTTCTGTCGTTGTTTCCATCATCGTGGTTCAGCTCATGCATCTGTTTGTTGTAATCCTTGGACAAGACAGTACCCCGGGTTGGCACAACTGTTGTTTTGTGTGTCGGTTTAGGTGTTTTGTTTTTCATTTTCCTGTTATTTCCCAGTTGTAATGCAGTCATGCACCTAGTTGTACCACAATACACCTAACGTTCCTAATCCAACGCCCAATCATAAAGTTGGTGTATGTTGTTTTCTCTAGGCGTAGTAACTTCAGTTTTTGGTTGTGGCTGCTTTTTCCCGAACACACATAATTCTTACTATTGTTACGTACCGGCACCACCGCCACAACGGTGCACGTAAATAGTCTGATTCAAAAAAAGACTAGCTTTAAGTAGTATAACTTTCCTCGTCCAAATGCGATTGGTTCTTGATATACCGTAGATATGATCGTGTCCGGTGGATCGATTCCTCCGTAGAGACGTGTACAAGGTGTATTCACCGTAGTTCTTTGGTATTATTTTTTTAATATTGTATTCTTGGTACGCTGCACATAAATTGTCTGATTCATAAACAGACTAGTGTTAAGTAGTGTAACTTTCCCTGTTTGGATATGATTGGTTCTTGATATAGATGTGAACGTGTCCTTTGGATCGATTCCCCCGTAGGTATGTGTACAAGGTGTATTCTCCGTACGTTTTTTGGTATTATTTTTTTATTATTGTATTGGGACGGTGCACACAAATTTTACGATTCAAAAACAGACTAGCTTTAAGTAGTGTAACTTTCCCCGATTGGATATGATTGGTTATTGATATAGAGGTGAACGTGTCCAGTGGTTTGATTCCCCCGTAGATGCGTTTACCAAGGGTAGTGGTTTCAGCAATTTTTTTTAATTTTTTTTTGATTTTCTTATGAAGAAGTAACCAAAATAGAGTTTCTCAGTTATTTTTTGAGTGCAAAAGTGTGTTATTTTCTGAAATTTTTGGATGAATATTGCTCATACTAATGATTGGGGAGACAATGAAACAATATTGAGGACAATTCTGTTGTCGGCAAAAAAATACGGACTGTTGTCGGCATCAAATTCGATCGGAAAAGCCGACAAAATCGAAACGACCGAGGTGCGGGAAGACGATACGAGATACGAATATTCCAAAGACCGAAGCTTAGAATCAAACGCACCTCCATTACATGAAATCCCTAAGTGGTAAAACGATATCAATTAGGACTACAAACAAAAGGGGTTAATCGGTTAGAAACAAGACACATCCAAAGACCTGATCGATAAGTAAACACTTGGAACGCTTAACTAAATTCAGAAGAATCTACTTGATATCCCGTGAGGAAATTACTTATTGCAATCAAGTAAATCAATACCGATTCTGAATGGGCCTCATCTATCTCAAATACCACGAACAAGCATACGCCCCATCAGATAAAACACTTAACCCGTAAATGACCAATACCATCGAATGACCGATACAGTAAGACCGACACGACACCAATACAGCAACAGCAGCAACGGTATCGTTATGAGAATGGTAACAACTAACCGGGGAAGATCTCTACCATGTAAAATACAGAGAGCCCCAATACAGTACGAAATACACAGTAAAAATAAGAGCATCTCTCTGAGCTCACTTCTCTTTAAATTTTAATTATCCTATCCTTTCGGTCAATTTTTAGAGTAACAACAAATTCTCCGGCTATTACTTTAGTCAGTATGAATTGTATAATAATGGTTGTCCCTGGCCATGCATGCCCCAAAATAGTGATTGCTAGTCACTTTTTGAGTCCAAGAGTGTGTCATTCGAGGCAATTGAAGGATGAATATTGCTCATACTATGTATTGGGTAGACTATGCAACAATGCTGACATTTCTCAGGCTTATACTTTAGTAATTATGAATTTTATAATAATGTTAGTCCCTTGCCTTGGATGTACCAAAATAGTGATTGCTAGTCACTTTTATATTGGTAAAGTGTGTCATTCGAGGCAATTGAAGGATGAATATTGCTCATACTATGTATTGGGTAGACTATGCAACAATGCTGACATTTCTCAGGTTGATACTTTAGTAATTATGAATTTAATATTAATGTTTGTCCCTTGCCATGCATGTACCAAATTATTGATTGCTAGTAATTTTTTATTGGAAAAGTGTGTCATTACAGGCAATTGAAGGATGAGTATTGCTACTACTTTGGATTGGTGGGTATACTATGAAACAATAGTAGAGACATATCTCAGGTTGATAGTTTACTTGTTAGTATGTATTGTATAATAATGTTTCTCACTGGCCATCCATCATGTACCAAAATAGTGATTGCTAGTCACTTTTTATTGGAAAAGTGTGTCATTAAAGGCAATTGAAGAATGAGTATTGCTACTACTTTGGATTGGTGGGTATACTATGAAACAATAGTATAGACATATCTCAGGTTGATAGTTTACTAGTGGTCAGTATGTATTGTATAATAATGTTTCTCACTGGCCATCCATCATGTACCAAAATAGTGACTGCTAGTCACTTTTGTATTGGTTAAGTGTGTCATTCGAGGGAATTGAAGGATGAATATTGCTCATACTATGTATTGGGTAGACTATGCAACAATGCTGACATTTCTCAGGTTGATACTTTAGTAATTATGAATTTAATATTAATCTTTGTCCCTTGTCATGCATGTACCAAAATAGTGATTGCTAGTCATTTTTTATTGGAAATGTGTGTCTTTCGAGGCAATTGTAGGATGAATATTGCTCATACTTTGTGTTGGGTAAACTATGTTACAATGCTTACATTTCTCAGGCTTATACTTTAGTAATTACAAATTTTATATTAATGTTTGTCCCTTGCCATGTATGTACCGAAATAGTGATTGTTAGTCACTTTTGTATTGGTAAAGTGTGTCATTCGAGGGAATTGAAGGATGAATATTGCTCATACTATGTATTGGGTAGACTATGCAACAATGCTGACATTTCTCAGGCTGATACTTTAGTCAGTATGAATTGTATAATAATGATTGTCCCTGGCCATGCATGCCCCAAAATTATGATTCCTAGTCACTTTTTGAGTACAAGGGTGTGTCATTCGAGGGCAATTGAAGGATGAATATTGCTCATACTATGTATTGGGTAGACTATGCAACAATGCTGACATTTCTCAGGCTTATACTTTAGTAATTATGAATTTTATAATAATGTTAGTCCCTTGCCTTGGATGTACCAAAATAGTGATTGCTAGTCACTTTTGTATTGGTACAGTGTGTCATTCGAGGCAATTGAAGGATGAATATTTATTGCTCATACTATGTATTGGGTAGACTATGCAACAATGCTGACATTTCTCAGGTTGATACTTTAGTAATTATGAATTTATAATGTTTGTCCCTTGTCATGCATGTACCAAAATAGTGATTGCTAGTCACTTTTTATTGGAAAAGTGTGTCATTAAAGGCAATTGAAGAATGAGTATTGCTACTACTTTGGATTGGTGGGTATACTATGAAACAATAGTAGTATAGACATATCTCAGGTTGATAGTTTACTAGTCAGTATGTATTCTATAATAATGTTTCTCACTGGCCATCCATCATGTACCAAAATAGTGACTGCTAGTCATTTTGTTTGTGCAAAAGTGTGTCATTAGAGGCAATTACAGGATGAATATTGCTCATAGTTGGGATTGGGGAGAGTATGAAACAATATTGTCATTTCTCCTCCTGATACTTTAGTCAGTATGAATTTTATAACGATGTTTGTTCCTGGCCATGACGATGCATCATGTACAAAAGTAGTGATTGCTACTCACTTTTTTAGTGCCAAAGTGTGGCATTCTATGTAATTTCATGATCAATGTTGCTCAAGATGCATACCATGGTTTTGTTGCTAATTATGAAACAGTATGGACCAGAAATCTATGAGTGATACTTTAGTCAGTTTGTAAAAGTTACTAGTCCTAGTAATATTAGTTAGTTTTTGAGTGCGAATGTGTGTCATAGTAGGCTGCACTTTCAGGATCAATATTTCTCATACTATTGATGAAATACACTATGAATGAAACTGGATTAGTGACAAGTGGATACTTGCATTTGGTGGAGCATAGTAGGCCTCATTCATCCATTCTTGACAAGTTGGTGGAACTATACTCTGACACTGGTTTGGTTGTGTCAGAAGATGACTCGGATACCTCCACATTTCCATCCGTTGGGTCACAAATCCCAACTTCCTCGCTGTAACTTTTTACTAAATTCGATACTTTTTTAATGCGTCGAGGATTGGTTTCTTTCAGACCGGAAACCTTGAAGTATGGGCACCATTTTTTATGCTCCCCTGCCTTACCTTTTTTGAAAATTAGAAAGTAACCCGGAAGATTTTCATATTGCTCGTAGGGGTTGAAAAGGTACCTATAAACTTCTCCAATTAGAACTGGGCCGTTTCTTCTTTCAGTGTAATGAACTTGTTTGTCTACTTCGTAAAGGGGATAAATTATCTCTGGATCCTGATCTTTCAACAGCACACTTATCTCGAGAGGTTGTGTGGTTTGACGTCCATTCAAATTGACAGGAAATTTTGGCATGGTTACAACGGCGTGAAGAGGACTTTTTGCCCAATCTATAACCTTTTCTTCCCTTACATTTGAACCCTCTTTTTTGCATGTTTCACTCGTTTTGTCCGTCAAACCAGTATCCTTTGAATTACCCTTAGTTGTGTCAATTCCTGATTCTTTAGATTGGTTGGGCTTATTTTTCGAACACTCGCCGGTAACTGTTGATCCACTATTGTTATTTCTCCCCTCGTTGAGATTGTTTGTCTTGGCAACATTGCCACCGTCAACTTGAACATCCCAGGGTGGGATGAATCCACGCTTGGAATCATTTGTAGTATTGAAAGTTAATGTAACCCATCCTACCCGGTAGGTGTTATTTGATTTGTTGAACTCATTTATTTGAACCTTTGATGTTTTGAAGCAATCCCAAGTTAGAAAGTCTGACGGTTTGTAAAAAACAAAGTCACGACCCTGGAGGTGTTTGAACGCAGGATTCAATTCTCCCGTTCCCTTTCCATAATTGTTGACAACCTTATCGTCCAAAAATTGAACTACAAGGTTTGCAGAGGATAGATCATCCGACTTTTCCCACAAATATATTGCTAGTTTTTCTGTCAACGGTGTAAATATGGTACCCATTTCTGGAAGGTAGCTATACTGAATGAATTGTTCCACCCAAGTATGACGTAGGAGAACTTCCGGATCAATTAGGAATATCTCACGGAACACGTATGGAATGTGTTCCATAAATACTCATTGGTGCAATTCTTGTTGTGAGTTAACATCGTATTGAAGGAACCTTGTAACACAAGTTTGATTCTCATGTTGGTCTTCCAAACTGGACAGTTCCAAAATGCCAGTTACAAGTTCTTCCGGTCTATCTTCAAAATTGACATGGGCAAATTTGGTCTTAGTCAGAACACAGGCCGTCGGGAAAATGTACAATCAATCGTTCCTTTGAAAATACGGAACATTTCCCTCCCTCGATTCGGGGACCATTGCTCCTTTTAGAAAATTCCTCTCGGTCAATACCAAACCTTCAATTGATTCCATCACATGATCGTAACGGAAACATCCTTTGTTAGGGGATTTGAAGACTTTTTGTATAATTCTCTTACAAACGTTGTCAATCGAACAATCAAAGGACGAGTCAACGCCGTCGACTCGAATCATTGATGCACATAGTACTTGACAAATGAACAGATTACATGCTGTTTCCAAAGAAAGGACCACGTTCACCCCCAGATTGGTCCCGTGGTCGACAAATTTTGTAATCAACCATTATTTCACCAAATATAGGATTCCTTTCGGCACCTTGAAATGTGCCAGATCTATTTTTCCGGTGCCATGTTTGCATGGTGACAGGGTGACACGGTCCTCATCGATTTCGAAATGTATGTTGTAATAGTTGGAAACCGTGTCCTTGTAGTGGATGACGTAGTGGAAAACCAATGGAGAATGGAGTGGTAATAACACTTTACCCGTTTCCGGAATGTTCCTGTCCCCTTGTCGATGAAATCCTACTGGAACCCACTTCTCCCCCGAAAGTACCGTGGTGCCCAAGACAAAGGAATTCTGAATTAATTCGGGTAAGAAATATTGATAAAAATCTTCGTGTGTCAAAAGTTTGATGTCGAGGTTATCCAGGTCTATGGTTGTAAAAATTCGTTTTGCCTTCCCTTGAAAGCGAACCCAAAATTTACGAAGGACCTCATGAAAAGCTGTTCTTCGTTCCGTTATATTCATCATATTTTTGTTTGACACAATACGATCAATCTTTTTTGGAGGTAAAAACTCGATCTGTTGTGTTGGTAAGGATTTTAAGCATTCAATACGCTGTTTCTTGAAATGTTTGCCTAAGTCAACCTGATTGTAGCTATGACTCATTGAAACACGTAGAGAGGTCTGTGCCATAAGGCAGTCCAAGAAGTTCTTCATTGATTTGACGTATTGTTTCAAGTTACTGGGAGAACAATTGTCGCCTTTGGTATGGAAACAGAAAGCCTTAGACGTATAGTCCGACCCGGGTGGATACTTTACATTCTTCATGTACCAAACCAAGATCTCACAGTACATTATCATGTACTTCTTAATTGTAACGTAGTTCACGACGTTGCGCCCATAGAGAGAATCCACACCTGATTGGTCGTTAACATTCCGCAACAGTATCTCGAACTTATTCCACTTGTTTGCCATGTCGTAGTCATTTAATTGCTCGGTTAATTGCTTCCTGCTCAACAATCCCAACACTCCAGTCACCCCGTTGTCAAGTTCATACAAAAATAAATCCACCATCACATCTATTTGATGGGGAATAGGGCCTAAGTCACTTAAGGTGGTATCGAATTTTTTCTTCTTTCCCTTCCCCTTCTTCTTTTCCGCAGACTTAGTAGTAGACATGGACTTCCTGAAATCTGGCGTAGGTTCGGATTCAATAATTTTGGATACAAGGTAAACCTTCGTCATCAATGCAGTGAAACATGTTGTAACCTCCACACTGAGGTTCCTTACAAACTCCTCCGTTCCATATGACTCATCCTTCAAAGCCGCTTTAAGGTTCCAAATGACCTTATATCGATGTTTATTTTGATCGTCATCATGTTTGTCACGACTATTTGGTGGTGGGTCTTTCAATCTACCCTTCTTACAATTTGTCCTTTTGTTATTTGAATGTGGATTGGCCCCACGCTTCTGAGCACTATTAGTCGTAGGTGTCATTGGCAATGTAAAATGTTATCAGAATTTGAGACAATCTTTTTATTGCTTGAAAACAATGAGAATCACTGTTGTGTGAATCTATTTTACCCTAGTTTCGAGCAAACATTGAATGAAGGAAGGATTGTACAACTTGAAACTTCTTTCACAAGAGATCACCACTCACGTAGCGGCGCAAGAGTGGTAACCATCTCTCAAAAACCATTTCTCAAAAAAACAAAAATGTGTAAGGTGGCTGTTACCGTGTCCTTGATTTTGTAAACCTGAATTTTATGGATACCAACGTTTGGTTCAACATACCTATACTTCTTCCTACATTGAAAAACCGGAGAACAATATAACGTTGTTCCACTAATCGGAGAAAGAGTTAAACAATAGCGTCACATGAATTTGACAAAAAAACCTGCAACGATAAACTCAAGGGGATTTGGGGTGTGAACCCCTAAAGACCAAAAAACCATACTTTGTAATTTGCAACGCCGTTCCAGAAAAACGGAAAAAATGGTTTTTCGGGTGGGATAAAAGGTGAGAAGAAGGGAAAAAAAGGGAACATTTTCCAATTTGGAAAATGGCCCGATCGCTGAATTGTTGCATTTTGTGTAGAAAGGTACTGTCCTATGAAACATCTCGCGCTAAATAGGAAAAAGGGCATTTGTTGGAACTCCGTTGCCAAAAAAAAAGGTCCAATCGCTGAATTGGTGCAATTTGTGTAGAAAGGTATAGTCGTATGAAACATCTCACGCTAAATACTAAAAAGGGCATTTGTTGCAACGCCGTTGCAAAAAAAGGAAAATGGTCCGATCGATGAATTGGTGCATTTTGTGTAGAAAAGTACGGGTACAGTCGTATGAAACATCTCACGCTAAATACTAAAAAGGGCATTTGTTGCAACGCCATTGCAAAAAAAGGAAAATGGTCCGATCGATGAATTGCTGCATTTTGTGGTGTAGAAAGGTACTTTCGTA